>CM035408.1:35877652-36155152 GCA_020310875.1 Ceratopteris richardii | reverse complement strand
TTCTATTGCATAAAAGGAATGTACAAGAATGACCTAAAACAACAATACAACAAGTGAAATATATAAAGAACAGTACACAAGAAAAAACCTAATCCTCGCAAATGAGTGAGGATATAATGTGCCATCAATCCCACTAGATAAATGTAGTAAAGCTCAATGAAGTGTCCCTAACATATACCAGTGTGACCACTATACATGTTACAGAAATGAAAAAGTGATATGTGTCATCCTGGATCATCACATGTTGAGCTTGATATCTCAAGACTTCCCCTCAAGCTCAACATCATGTCCTATAGTCCAAGCAATTTTTGACACTTATTCAACTTTTTAGCTCCAAGTGCTTTAGTGAAAATATCAATAACATGCTCATCTGTCTTCACATACACAAGGTCAATATCAAGTGCTAATACCTTTTCCCTAATGAAATGATAATGCACCTCAATATGCTTTGTTCTAGCATGCAAAACAGTGTTCCATGCTGATTGTATGTTGCTAAGATTTTCAGAATAGATGGTGATAGGCTTTTGCACTTTACCTAGATCTGCAAGTACCATCTCTAACCATGCTGCTTCACATGCTACCATTGCAACACCTCTATACTCAATGTCTGTACTCGGCAAAACAACTTCATAAAACAATGCATAATCCAACGTAGCACTCACATAATGTAGAGTGTGCCGTGGAGCATCTAAATGAAGTTTCCTAGGAACCCACATAAATTGAATTTCAAGTCCATCATTGTAGCGTAGATTAGGCCTTGTGATTGTGAGATATATTAAACCTCCCACAATTTTCCAGAGTACATAGTAGCACTTTCCAACTCTTCACCTCATGTAGTATTCAACTTCAAATTCTGATCTAATGGCATAGAAATTGGCTTACAATGATCCATACAAAACTTTTGCAGCATACTCAAGGCATATTTCCTTTGTGAAATCCATATATGTATTTCTGTATGTATAAAATCAATGCCCAAGTAGTAGTGCAACACACTAAGATCTTTCATGTCGAATTCCTGCATAAGGAGTTTCTTTACCTCTTTAATGCTTGCTTCATTCTTACCATCTGCAATCAAGTCATCAACATAAATAGCCACAATCATGCTGCCATCATCACCCTTCCTTGCATGTAATGAATGATCTACATCACACATAGAAAATCCAATGGTGGTTAAATAGTCACCAATCCTTGCTTGCCAAGCATGAGAGGCTTATTTCACTGCATACAAAGACTTTTGCAACCTGCAAACATATTCTCGGTGCTTTGAATCTTCATATCCTTGTGGCTGGTCCATGTATACTTCTTCCTATAACTCACCATGTAGGAAAGCATTCTCCACATCCATTTGATGCAAAGTCCATCCTTTTTTTGTAGCCACTACAACATGTGTTTTGACATCAAACATTTTAGCTACAAGGCTAAATGTTTCCTCATAATCAATGCCATATGTTTGTGCATATCCTTTTGCTACTAATCATGCTTTGTACCTACTTATGCTACCATCAGCATTGTTCTTTACCTTGTAAACACAATTACAGCATATAGGTTTCTTTCCTTGTGGCAATAGAACCAGCTTCCATGTATCGTTTCCTTAAAGGGCCACCATCTCCTCATGCATAGATTTTTTCCAATCAACATTTCCAATTGCATATTGGAAACAACAGGGTTCAACATCTTGTATTACCTTTGTCATGTAGGCACAATGAGGACCCATGGAATTGTCATATGTCAATTGTTGCACTTAATTATACATCCTCTCATATCTTCTTGGTCTTGGGTCACTTCTTCTTATATCATCTACATGTGCCTTTCTTACTCTTGGACTCTTCATAGAGGGCAATCCAAGTTCCTTATCAAGACTCTTTTCTAAACTGCTTGAATTTCCATAAATGTCTTCAAAACCTATAGATGTTTTACTACCAGCAGAAAACTCTTCTTTACCTTTCTTGAATGTATTTAATGATTTTTTTGGAATAAAATTTCCATGCAATCTACCACTCCATAGATTTGAGTTGGAACTATTGCTTGGTGATGCATCTGGTCCACTCAAAACGTGAGATTGTGCACTTGATTTTTTAGCATTTTCTTTTTCATTTGAGTCAAGATTAGGCCGTGCTTTGACATCTGCATAGAAGCTTGACATTTCATCAAACACCACATCTTTGCTTACCTTCACTTGTCATGTGAATGCATTAACATTTATATCCCTTTTGCTCAAGGGAATATCCAATGAAGATACATTTTTTTTTGTTTTTTGATCAAGATTTACCCTCAACTCATTTAGAACATGTACATATGTAATAACACCAAAAAACTTCATATATGATAAGTTTGGCTTTTTACCTGTGAGCTTCTCCTTAGGTGTAACTTGATGTACAATAGTAAGTAGATTTTTGTTCATGATGTACACAACAATGTGTTTAGCTTTTGCCCAATAACAATGAGGCCTATTCTTCTCAGACATAAAGGCCCTTGCTATTTTTGCAATATGTCTATTTTTGTGTTCAACAACGCCATTTATGTATGTGCATAAACATTGACATCAAATTCCATGACTTTTTAGAAATTTGTTAAACTCATTTGACATATATTCACCTCCCCCATCAGATCTTAAAGTGTAAATATACTTCCCTATCTGCTTTTCCACCATATCCTTGAAATTTTGGGAGTGATTAAACACCTCACTTTTTTCTTTCATGAAGTATACCCATAATTTCGATGTATGGTCATCAATGAAAATAACATAAAATTTTCAACCACCCATAGATGTGGTCTTTGCAAGACCCGAAACATTTATGTGTGTTATTTCTAGTACATTGTCACTAACATGCTTGTCATGTGGAAATGATGCTCTTGACTATTTGCCAAATTGACATGTTGCACATACCTTTTGCATTTTTGCAACTTTGAAATTTGGAAGTCCATTGACAATCTCCTTTGAGTACATCAATTTCAGCCTCTACAAGTTTGCATGTCCAATTTTTTTGTGCCAGATCTCAAAATTAGCAATAACTATTGCACCTTTTGCAAACATGGATGCATTCAATTTTTTGGAATTCTGACATTTAAGTTGAACATCCTTCCCACTTTATTTCCTTTGGTAATCAATCATCCATCCTGTTTGTACTCTTATACATATAAAGCATCAGCATTGAACCTAACTTGTAATCCCTAATCAACCATTTGTCCAACAGAAACCAAATTCTTTGTTATATTTGGAACATGCAACACATTAGCAAGATGTTGTAGCTTCCCTTCCTCCATAAACAATGCTATGTTTCTTGTATGCTCGATAATGTGTGATGTGTCATCACCTGTTTCAACATATCTAGCAAGTGGTAATTTTTGCAAAGTACTAAACCATTCTACATGATGTTTCATGTGATTTGAAACACGTGAATCAACATACCAGACATTACCATTTGATTTCAAAACATCAGTAGACATCATATTGATGTTGAACTTGTGGATGCATAGTTGTTTGGATGCCTTTTGTTATTTTGATTTTTCAACTTGCAATCATGTTACTGTCCACGTTTATCATTATTCCAACATCCTTTATTGTCACTACCTAAATCATGTCTTTGAAAATCTCTTTGGCTTCCTCTATGTCCAAATTGTCCTCTACTTCTTGCATGATTTGGATGTTGACCTTGGTCTTGGTTACTATTTTCTCTTCCACTTTCGAAACCTCTACCTCTACCTCTTCCTCTAATAGAGTAGAATACCTACTTAGAAATAGGTTTTCCTTGGGACTTTGAGTCCTAACCAAGATTCTTCTTTTCTTCGATAATCAACATGGACATTAGATCAGCAAAATTTGGAATATTTTCATGGTCTGTATAGAAGTTTTGAAGTACTTATATGTAGCTCCTAAACCACGAGGCACATTTTGAGCTTATCATCATCATCTACATTCACACCAATAGATGCAAGTGACTCACACATGATTTTGATTTTCAAGGTGTAGTCACTTACCGACATTCCCTTTTTCTCTAGTGTATGCAAATCGTTCTTGAGTTGTAATTTTTGTGCATTTGTATTGGTCTCATAGAATGTGATGAAATTGTTCTCTTTTGGAGTCTTAGCATCGTGTATGTGCCCAATCATGCTATCCTATGTGCTAAGAGATAGTGAATACATTACCTTTCGTACTCCTTGATTCCATTCCTCATATGTTGTTAACTAGTCCATAGGTTGATTCCTCTCTAGTAACTGTAGAGAATTTTTGTTCTCTCCTTCGATGTACTTCTAGTAGACTTTTCCCATAAGGAAGTTTGGCGTTCTCAATCTCCAAGCATGGAAGTTATTCTCATCTCATTTATCGCTCATAAGCTAACTCATTCCATGTGCTTTCGCCATTTTTGTAGTCACTCACAACATTGCAAAAACACTACAAGTAGTACTTCTACTTGAACACTCTTACACTTTGATGTAATAGTTCAATCTAAGAAAAACATAGTTTCTTGTATGAACAGTACACAGAATTGCTTGAAATTCTAGATCTAGAATACTTGAGTGGTAGCAAATAGGATACAAGTTACAATTTTGCAAACTTGCCTACTTTTTCTGTGGATCCAACCTTGCAGTCTCAAAATAGAAGGTCGAGATGGCTCTAGAATAGAAATGTGACAAAAACAAGTGGCCTTGAAGGATGAGGGAGTTCCTCTCAAAATTATTTTGATGCCTTCTACCTTCACACAATTTTCATAGCTGCAATTCGAGGTCGTCTCTGAATCCCACTTTCTTCATGCTTTCTTGCTTACTCTTCAGCGTTGGTCTTCTCCACGAGTTCTCCACAGCCACACTAGATCTCATACCATGTCACGATGGAAGGAGATAAGGAAGAGAGCTAATGCACAGACTCTCACAATCAAAGAGGAGCACACACACAAATTGAGGCAAGGAAGAAGGATCTTCTTCTTCTTCTTCTTCCATTACATAAAAGGAATGTACAAGAATGACCTAAAACAACAATACAAGTGCAATATATAAAGAACAATACATAAGGAAAATCCTAATGTCCACGAATGAGTGAGCTAGCAAGAAAACATATGTGCCATCACTCTTGCTAGATCAACATAGTAAATCTTAATGAAGTATCCCTGACATATACCGTTCTGACCACTATACATGTTAGAAAAATGAAAAAGTGGTATGTGTCATCCTAGATCATCACATGTTGAGCTTGATATCTCAACAAAGAGACCCCCTAGAAAGTGGTAGTTTAGAAGGAAAATCATCCACAAAGCTATCCTGATAGGAAGCCATAAACTATTTATGTGCATTAGGAATTGTATGTGTATAATCAACCATGTTATTGATAGAAACAATACATGAATGGTAGCCTTTCCAAAATGCAGATTTTACTTGAGTATGACTAATTAATGGAAATGGTTGGAAGTCATGCATTGTAGACATTGAAATATCTTGATTATTGAGCTTTAAACTAATTGGATTTGTATGATAATCAATGAATCAATTATAATGATGATGAAAATGCATACCAAATGTAACATCATAGGATTTCAAAGGAGCAATTAAGAATGTGCATTCATCTACGTATGAACCTATACAAATCTAGGTATTAAGAATGTGCATTCATCTACGTATGAACCTATACGTATGAATTGATCAACAACAAGCTTAAGCCAAAGTGGGCCCCGCATGAGGGCAATGAGACGGTAATTAACCTTCTTTGTAATGCCATCGAAACCCTATATTACCTGTTTTATCTACCCCTGCTTTGTGGGATTTGGGGGGTCTCGTGGGCACTAGTTCCCTTCACTTGTACTTTTCTTTTATTTAATACAAGTCTGGGAGAGTAGGCTAAGGCCGAACTTCCTTTATCTAAAAGAAAAAAAAACATATACAAATCTGAATGTTATGCACTTCACTTGTAACATTATATCTATTTCCTTGAAATGCAGCCTTAACTTTATACATAGAAGGAAGTAGTTTAATCAAAGATCTTGCACTAGTGTATAAGAAATAAAATCATGAGAACTACCATCATCATATAAAATATTAAAAACTTTACCATTAATAGTACCTTTCATGCAAATTAAAAATTGAGTAGAAATTTCATTACCCAAGTTACTTAGATCTTTTTCGAGTGCCTCGTTGGTCCAATCAAGTTGAGTATCTTCATGAACTACTCCATGTTGTGTACTTGAGCTCCAGAAACTTTCATATCATTACTTCGCAACCTACATTTAGCTTTAGTATGACCAAACTTACTACAATGCCAACAAGCAATATAGGGCTTTTTTTGTTGAGCATCCATCAGTGTAGTCTTGAAGAATTGTAGGTTTGGTAGTTTGTAAGGGTTTCTTGTGTAGTAGTGAGAAATTGGATTGAGGAGGGTGCTAAAAAGTAGTCAAAGTATGCTTGAAAGGAAAATTGGGCTTTATTGGTTTTCATTGATGCATTTCTTGTAAGGGAATGGACTTGGTGATGGGCTGAAACTTCTTCTTAGCATCATGTGCAAAAGAGATAGCTTCATAGAGGCTTGTAGGATGTAGTGTGCTGAATCTTGGCTTGGATTCCCATCTCCAAACCATCTTCATACTTCCGTTGCAAGGTATCTTTAGGAATTATGTTAAGCAAACAAATAAGTAGTAGTCATTAACAAAAGCATTCTCTGTAGGTAGACATAGTATCTCCATGTGTCCATCCAAAAGGTGTCCATGATCAACGAGCATGTAAATGGAACTGGTGAGGAAGGAAGGAATCCTTGATCTTATCTTGAAATGTGGTCTATGTGCTAGGGTGGTTGGTGCTATGCCATAAAACATTCCACCATAACCCACCAAATAATTAGTAACAAATTTCACTTTTTTACTTTTACAATATGATTTGTTAGAATAAAAGTCACTACATCTTGAGGTAAAAGCTGAAAAAGGATCATACATAGATAAGCATGGACTCATGCATGTGATCATCAGATACCCAGATAGAAGAGTTGAATTTGGGATGATCCATCTCGATTGCAAGGGAAAGATACCCAACACAATGCAAGCATAGAGCAATTTGTAAGAAAGGAAATAGACGAGGCGTTTTGGACATTTAGACTAGATCAACTTGACTTCAAGGTAGAATTCGGGATATACAAGTTGAGGGATGTAGAGAATCCTAGCAAAGTCAGTTTTTGACAACGATTCAGAGTTTATGTATGAAATGTATGATTCTTGAAAACCAATGCATAATTGGAAAGGAGAAGTTTTCTCCCTTACAAAAGGTAAGCATGTCTCATAAACAAGTTGCTGCATGGTCCTCTAATCCATTAGGAGATAACAGACAAAACTAAGGAATCCTCAGAGGTAAGCTTTTTATACAATTCACACATTGGAAGACTAGAATAACTATTTGATCAATTAGAGTGAGAAAGTCATAGAGGACATAAAACCCATAGGGACATAGATAGATTCCCATTGCCTAGACAAAGAGAAAACTTGAGAACACTAATCTCTTTGTAGATAGTAAATATGATGAAGAATTACTTTGATGGCATAGAAGACCCATATAACCATGTAGCAAAATTTAAATAGGTCTTGAGGGGAGAGCAAATAGATGATCTATCCGTAGAGTTTGAGGCATGTGGATTAACAATGAAGGGCATAGCCCTTGCTTGGTTTCAGTCCTTGAACCAAGAATGTCTCACAATTGAGTTTTCATTCATCACTAGTTCTTAAAAAGTGGAACCACTCATAACGCATCTTCCTTGGCTCATACCTTCAAATAGACCACTCAAGAAATTTTAAAGCTAACAGAAGTTAGGTCTAAGGAATATATTGAGAGATATCCAACTCCAGCATTGCCTACTCAAGCTAAGAAAGTTTCATTGTTCTTAGATGGACTCTTAAGTTGAAAAATTAGATCATATGTGTACCTAAAAGAGCCACCTGCCCTAGATCAGTGCTCAATAATCTGATTTGATATTGAGGACAACCTAGGAGACATTTTGGAACTCTCCAAGCTATTCAAGGAATCAAATTATTCAGCCACTTGTTTCTTCAAATCCTTCATCACCTATAAAGGAACTTGAAGATTTAGTACCTCAAAAGCTAGAAAAAAATATAAAAAATAGAAAGCCCCAAATAGTGGTAAATTTGAGATGGTGTTATACATGTGGAGGTGACAACATGGAAAAAGCATGCCCAATGCAAACCTAAAACATAGGAAACCCAAAAACTTCGTATTCCATAATAGAAAGTAAACATACCAATCATTTGGCACAAGACTAAACTTATAACAAGTATGCAGTTAGGAAAAAATATTACCAACGATGTCAATAGCCTTATAGGTCTCAAAATCAGTATCAACAACAATCCTACTACATGCTTCAACACAACTACCAACAACAACACAAATCTTAATCTAGAGCGTAAGGAGTTCTAGGATAGAAACCACCAGCTCCAACCAATGTAGTGTCATTCAAGTATGTAGGAGAAAAGGAAATCCTAGATAGAGCATTAGTGCCAACATCATCTTTGGTCACTAAAAATGATCCCAATGCAAATAGGTTTGATTTAGCCGATGGTGATAGCCTACAATCCTAGTCATGTCAAAAACATCACTCCAATCAATGTAGTTAGCATAGTTGTGGATTTAGGTGGAAGTGCTATTGAAATAGATTTTATACACATGCTTACTAGAGCATAAGCCTTTCAAAAAGTTAACTAGGCAAAACAACAAAAAGAATTTGAGGCTAGTGAGATATTACCCCTTGTAAGAAGGAAACAAGGACATGGAATGAGAGTCCAAAGAATGAAGAGGCAATGGTAAAAGAAACTACAAAAAGTAGAAGATAGCCTTAAGGAAGCCAAGGCAAAGATTTTAGAACTCACATCTCAAGTCTCAACACACACAACCCCCATACCTAACCCATGTTTAGTTCTTGCATATCCCATCTAAGAAGTTTTAGAGATCATGTTTGAGGCCTATTAGGCTCAAATTCAAGAAGGGCCAAACACAATCAACCTAGAAAAGGGTTAGCCAAGAGCAAATTTTAGAGATTGCAAGGACTAAATTGTGCATGAAAATGGTTCAAGTAGTGAAGGGTATATTTGAGTCTAGTCAACTCTTCAATTGAACCAACTTAGTAAAGTTGGATCTATATTTTGAAGGACTATTAGAATGATTAGACTAATGGGTGAATCAACCAAATGATTTAGCACTAGGAAAGGTTCATTCAATTAGAAGTGAGATAGAAAACTATGTTCATAGAGAAGTTTAAATTCCTAACTTGACAAAGACTAGAATACCTCTCTCCATTTCCAAGTACTCTCAAGAGTTCTTCTCGGAGATACAAGAGGTGAAATGGGCCAAAGAGTAGGAGAATCCTCCTCATATCCAAGAGATAGATGACCTCCAAGATGAATTTTTCCCAAGGCATACTCTCTCTTTATGGAGATCAAGTAGAACCCGGACCATAGGAAACAATAGACTTTGAATACAATTCTCTCCATGAGTTACCGCATTTCAAAGGCCCATGCAAATTTGCAAGTGTTTCCATTGCTACCTCATCACAATGAATGCACTAATGAAACTATCCCTACGACCTACTAGGATGAAACTTCAAATGGCTGATGTCCATATCAAAATGGCCAGTGGGATTCCTAGAAGGAATCACTCTCACTGGTTGTGGTGTAGAGTTTGAGCATATCTTTGCAATACGTGACTTTGAAAGGAATAACATCTTTGACATGATACTTGGCGTACCAGTTTTTAGACAACTGAAAATTGTACAAGATTGGGGGACTTATGCTTTGTGCTTGCAACACTTAGGAGTAACCACTAAAATGAACATCAAAGACTCAACATATAGAGATTTCCCACCCCTAAAATTGAATCCTATTAACAAGGTGCAAGAAGTTTAAGTGTCAGTTCACTTAGTGATTTTTTTGATCCATCATGGATGCACAAAAAACTCACTTGTGGATATGCAGAGTCATAGAACAAGATGAGAAATGCCTAAAAAACATAATAAGGAACCCTACAAGATGCTAGATCCATAGAAGACCTAGCCTATATGTCTATGGTATTTTTAGATGAGGAGTTTGAGCCACACTATTGGGCCCACATATTAGCAGCCATGGACATAGTAGTAAAAAACAATGGACACCTCATTGCAATGAGGAGGGCTATGATATATCACTGTTCATGTGAGAAGCAATATTGGAAGAATACGACTCTAGTATGATTGTGTGTGAAGAAGAGAATGAGGAGGATTTAGAATCCATTAAAATGGATAGCTTCTTTAACTTAAAGGAACCATATCAAGGGTCTATGGGAGGGAGTCAAGAAGAACCCACCCCGTGAGTGTCAAGATCATAAATCTAGAAGTTTGGAAAGAAGAAAGATAAGAATAAGGAAAGCATCATCAAAAGAAGATGTACAATCCGTATTCAAAGTGCCATGAAATTTCAAGAAGTATGAAGTTGAAGCTAAAGAGATCTTAGTGAGGACCCCTAAGAGAGAAGCCTCAGTCGAAGAAGGATTTGATGATAAGGAAAATACTAAAAATATTGTTGTAGCAATTGAATATTAGGAAGAGAGATTCATGTACATCAGGGAAGACTTGAGCCAAGATGAAAAAGATGGTGAATCTCCTAAGAGAATATCAGGATGTTTTTGCATGGAAGTACTAAGGTTTGAAACGAGTGGAAGGAGAGATGACTTCACATAGAATGCCTATGAATAGAGAGGCTATACCTACAAATCAAAATCCTTACACATATAATGATGTTTATGCTTTGAAGATTCACGAAGAGATTGACGGATTGATAGAAGTGGGATTTATTTGTGAAATTTGGCATATTGAATGGGTTTTCCCATTGTGGTAGTGCCCAAAAAGAATGGTAAAATGCATGTGTTTAATAACATGAATAAATTTAATGTTGCTAACATAACGGAAGCAACCATAGGCAAGGAAGTTTATAGCTTTCTTGATAGATTTTTAGGTGACAACCAAGAATCCATCACCAATACAAGACAAATTTTGCCACTAAATGTAGTATATTTGGATCTTGTGTGATGCCATTTGGGATCATCAATGCACATACTACATTTCAGTGGTTGATTTTTCCTATGTTTAAGGATTTTCTAAGAAAGAAGTTAGAAATCTATGCATATGAATCGAGTTTTCACTTAGGATACAATCAGATTTCAACACTCAAAAAAATATTTTACTAGTGTAGAGAGTATCAAGTATGTCTAAATCTAGAAAAGTGCATATTCAAGGTATGTCAAGGAGAATTCCTAGGCAAAATAGTCTCAAAAAATGGGATATCAATAGATAAGATCAAGGTAAGAACCATAATAGTCATTCCACAACCTAGAATGGTAAAGGGAGTACATGACTTTATGGGCCATTGTGGATATTATAGATGATTTATCCACATGTATGTAAGCATAGCTAAACCCCTTTACAAACTCTTAAAAATGTTTGAGTGGAATGACTCCTGTGAAAAGTCCTTCACCTAACTAAAAATATGTTTGTGTTCTGCACTAACATTGATGATGCTTTATTGGAATAAGCCATTCCATGTTCATATTGATGCATCCAATTTTGCAATTGGATGTGTGCTAATAAATCAAACAAGAAAGAAATTTAGATCTACACATAACTTATGCTAGACAAGAATAAATGCGGCAGAAATGAATCAAGAACAACTCAACAAGAAGCATTAAGAATGATGTATGGAGTTAAAACATTTAGACACTATCTTTTGGCCAACAAATTCAAATTTTTCACAGATCATCAAGAACAACTATATTTGGTAAACAAACCTCGCAATATGATATGCTTAGTAAGATAGTTTCTCTTGCTAATGGATATGATTTTGAAGTAGTTTTCAAGAGAAGTAAGTCCCACCTTAGGGCACATCACTCTTTGGCGACTGACTTCAGGAGAATTTCCACAAGGATTTTTTGATGAACTTGTGGATGCCTACCTATTTAGTCTATAAGTAGTTCCTAGTAGGGAAAAGACTCTTATTCGAATGCTAATTCTTTTACCCATGAATAAGCACATCAAGATGAGGAAAGAAGAGATCATACAATCACAAAGGTATCAATTGTTAGCTAGAAGAGTTTACAAAAAAAAAGATCAAAATGTGTTATCTTGCTACATGGAGGAAGAAGAATACAAAAGCCTACTACAACAAGGCCATGTAGGATTGCTAGGACATCAATATTCCAAACTCAAAAATTTGAAAAACATGAAACATTTAGGAGTGTATTGGCCTAGCATGGAGGCAAATGACCTAATGGATTAGTGCTCTAGTTGTGTCGCCTAAACTCCATTGACTTCATATCACGTCAATTAAGTACATAAATGGAGTGCTTTCATTGGTTGAATTTTAGAAATAAGAACGTTTTCCAAAGGATCCAAACTTAAGAAAATATATATATAGAGAGAGAGATGCCAATGACTATGCTTTGATTGGTAAAAACCTATCTAAATGAGGCCGAGAGAATTACCTATTACTTTGTTCACGAGATTCACTACATGAAAAGTTTGGAAATTACACAAAGATCTATTGCGGGTGGTCACTTTAGACATGACCATGTAATCAAAACTATCTTATTCTTAGGACTTTGGTGGCTCTACACATCTATAATCATATCTATGTGAAGCATTTTGTTTTGTGTGAAAGGGCTTAATACGCTATCAAAAAGGTTGAGATGCCCTTCACACCAATGATGGGAGGACATGCACTTTCCAAGTGGGGTATAGATTTTGTGGGAACCATCAATCCCCCAGCTAGAAAATCTCATACAGAATACATCAGTGTAGTGGCATATTACTTCATCAAGTCTATAGATGTAAAAGCCACACATAAAGAAAATGCACAGGAAACAAGAAGATTCATCTTTGAAAATGTCTTCACAAGATAAAACCTCCCTATATAGTTGGTTAATGATATAGGAACTCACGTCTTCAATGAAGTCATTTAATATCTTCTTGAATAGATCACAGTTGTACACAAGAAGTCTACCCAATATCATCCACACACTAATAGATAAACAAAAGCACTAATAAAATGCATTGTAATGTTTTGATGAACCTTGTGGATATAAAACTCTCTAATTGGGACAAAAAAATTCACCATGTTGTTTAGGATTATAGAGTTCCTTATACAATAGTACTCAAACCAACCTCTTTCAGAAGTCTTTGGACAAAATGCACTGCTAGCATAAGACTTTTGAATCCTAAAATTAAAAGTAGCATAAGAGCATATATCAATAGGACATGGATTGTCCTCTAGATTCATGGATTTAGAGCAATTAGAAGAGACTATGCTATGTCTAAGAGCACACATCTATGCAACAAACAAAAGACAAAGATGCACATATTAATGATAAAGGATTAAAATTTAAAGACTTGGTGTTGGTATATACCTTGAAGAAGCATGCTGGTAAGCTAGAAACATGTGGTTATGGACCAATGATTATCAATAGACTTTCTACTAGCGGTGCAGTACAACTAGACACCATAGTTGGATCGGAATGCATTCCAAACAAGATTGGAATGTTCAGAACGTGTTCCTTTTTTTTTTTAATGCCTCTTATTTAAGAATTCAGCCACTTATCACATATAATACATATAGATAATATGACACCCTTGTGTACGCACTTCACTTACGTTCTCATAACTTTCACTTATAGTTAGTATCAAATAATTAATGTGATAAGTGAGGATTTCATAATGGTGTGCTTCTATGGAGATTTTCGTGCATTTAGTGACTTCCTTGTATCTGATTCCTTCGTGTCATACCTTACAGATGGATTGTGGTTAGCACTGTAGATAGCACTGTAGATAGCACTGTAGATAGCACTCTAGATAGCACTATAGATAGCACTGTAGCACTGTAGATAGCACTGTACTAGCATTGTAGATAGCACTGTAGATAGCACTGTAGATAGCACTGTAGATAGCACTATAGATAGCACTGTAGATAACACTGTAGATAGCACTGTAGATAGCACTGTAGATAGCACTGTAGATAGCACTGTAGATAGCACTGTAGATAGCACTGTAGATAGCATTGTAGATAGCACTGTAGATAGCACTGTAGATAGCACTGTAGATAGCACTGTAGATAGCACTGTAGATAGCACTGTAGATAGCACTGTAGCACTGTAGATAGCACTGTACTAGCACTGTAGATAGCACTGTAGATAGCACTATAGATAGCACTGTAGATAGCACTGTAGATAGCACTGTAGATAGCACTGTAGATAGCACTGTAGATAGCACTGTAGATAGCACTGTAGATAGAACTATACTAGCACTGTAGATAGCAGACCATTCATCTTAGGTGAGCTGCAACATGGCACTACAATCAAGACAGCTAGAGCCCTAATTGACTATGATGTTTCCAAAAGTGCCATTAGAGACTGTTGATGTCTAAGTATGGTCTTAGAGGTAAGGCCCATACAGGCACATCTTGTAGGCTTGTGCGGGATACAAAATCCATGTTTAGGGGAAGTAGAAGTATCGATTATTTTACAAGAGGCCACGCTAACAATCAAACTCTTAAACTACCATGATTGAAACCTCACCGAACCTTTAATATTTGGCTAAGATTGGATATAGCATAATGGATTTGGCGTGAACCTTTGAAAATAGCTTCTTTGGGTTAATAAGCAACCCCTTCTAGTGGAAATTAAGACCCATCAATCCCCTAGTTATTGGTCCACACAATATACATGTGCCCCTAGGCCTATTGTGCAAAATGTCTTACCTCTTGAGGGTCAGATCATGCAAGTGTTGGAGCCCCCCTCTATTCTAAATATAATTATAACAATGACATCAAATCCCTACTAGAAAAGTATAACAACACAAAACAACCACTTGAGACAATGATATCTATGAACTTGCATGCACACAAACAAAGAAATCAAGTCTTATGAGACATGAAGGAGGTGCAGGTGAAGAAAGGTGAACAATCAATTGTTCCACCAAAACAAATTCCAATACTCCATGATGATAAGACAAGCAAAATTCCAAGAACTATTAAGAGGGACGAACATAAGTGAAAAATAAGTAGATAGATTTGGATCCCTAAGCAATCAAGGGAGGGATTCCCTAATGCTTCATTTGGATGGGTGCCCAAGACTTTCTTGAAGGCCCACCTATCTCATCCTAGATAACCTCCCATAGGAATAACGCAGCCTACTTGCATCTATTATTGTACTTGACATAATCTCTTACGTCCAATGAAACCTTGTATTCATACCCCTAGAAAACCTTGGAAATGGGTGATAAATGGCCTTGTGACCCATTAATCATAATCCGTTCTCCATTCGTCATTCATAATTTGTATAAATCCTTCAACTCATATTGATTCCCATAAGGGAACCTAAAATGCACTAATACCCCATGCAACATATAGAATGCAAAAAAACGTGTAGATAACCAAAAGCATGTGGAGCTCTTACAAAATCCCACATATGCTTATAAGAGGTCCAAGGGAAAGCAAAAAGAACAACCAAAAGCATGTGGAGCTCTTACAAAATCCCACATATGCTTATAAGAGGTCCAAGGGAAAGCAAAAAGAACAACAACTGATAGAGCAGTGATACACAACATGGGCTACACTAGGGATTCATGTCAATATTGGAAAGGGACCGATGTCTCACCATACTAGGATTGAAGTCTATGCCAATATTAATATGTTTCTCTTCACTTAGTAGATCTTAGCACTCAAAATGTTAGCAAGAAAGGTGGAAATGGGAGGGCCAAGTTTCAAGCCCATCAACTATAGAGTCCCTTCCTACTGTAGAATATCCACTACTCCCATGAGAAAAATTTGCAGGTTTCCAAAGGGAACTACTGATCAAGTTCTACCCATGAACCATGTCAATGAGATACTCTCTACTAGAGAGATGGATTTGATGCATGTGCTTATAGAGGATTCAGACATGGTTCATGTGAAAACTCACTAGTGTCAGGAGTTGATTGTAATCCTTGTGGATGCCAAATATATATTTGAGTCTAAGCTAGAATTCGACAATCAGAGGGAAATATTCCAATTCTTTGGTAAAGATTTTGACACCTTATAGAATTTAAGTGAGTGGCTACCTATGTGGGAAACAGCCAGAGTACCTGATAATTTTGCCCCATCTATTCGTAAAAGCAACTTCTACAACTAATTCTTTTTTATACACACATTGCAACTGGGCATATACAAAATTGTGCACGGAAAGTTTGGGTTGCCATCACTTCTACCATATCCATCATTGAAGAAGTTCAAAGTCACTCATAAAGAAGCTTGAGACATGTTGCAAATGTTTCATCTAACAAAGGAGCCTTGGTTTCCAAAGAAATGAAGAAAAGTGATTTTTTGAACTTTTCTCAAATGTTTGCCATAACAGCCAACCTATCCATGGCACTCAAAATGTGCATGCAACATTTTGCATTCTCAGGTCAAGATCGGTTAAGGTAGCCACACAAGAAGATTTGGTTGAGCTTGTACGTGGCTTTCACTTTGCATTTATTTACCCATGTGGACAATAGACTAGTTATACACCATAAATGTAAGGTGGCATACAAGCAAGTATTGAATGGTTGTTGTGCCATCCTTGTATATGTGCTTAACCTAGGGCATACCAATCTAAAGAAAACACACTCGAGGAAAATTGCAAATATTAAAAGATGGTAGACGATTAACTTCTGATTAAAAATGAAAATGTAAGGCACCTATTCCATGTCTTCAACCTATGGAGAGCTCAACTAACCCTCTAAAACCTCAAACCAGATCAATGCCAATAGTACCCCCATTCACCATCAAAATACCTTGCCTACTTGATGGTCCTCCCAACTGGGATATTCATTTGGAATGATTTAAAGCTTGTTAGATAAACTGAGATTCTTGTTCAAGCTTGGAAAATTTCATTTTAAGCTTCTATATAGAGTTAGAGAAAACTTTAGAACAGTGAGCATATATCACTGGTAGTGGACCTAGTGGAGGGCAACCATCTTCATTGTTGCATTGGGGTGTTAGAATCATCCCCCATCAATTTTTACCTTATTCAAATCGGTTGAACACATGCTCTAGTAACACATCAAAAGGGTTAGACAATTTCGAACTCTTTTTTTTATATATCTTATGTTGACCTTTTGCTCTTAAAATCCACATTAGGGTTGGTTTTATCAGCAAGCGCATTGAGGCCATGACCTTTTTTAGGCTTTATATAGTTTTATGAGGCATGAAGTTCTCTTACAAGATAACCTTGCTTATAGCAATTGTAACAGGCATTTGGTAAATTTATATACATGAGTTTCTTATCATGCAGTTTCTTCCATCTCAATCCTTGATCACTTTAGAGATCCTTATAGGCTTAGAGATATCTACCTCTATCATTATCTAGGGATCCCATTTTGTGCTTATTCGATTTCCTCTCAGTTTTGACTTAGAACCTTGCCAATCAGTTTCTTTAATCTTCTAACCCAAGGGCATTAATCTACTAGAAACACAAGCAAGTCTACCCAAATAGGTATCTTAGTGGGCTTAGTGCCTCTTGGACTAAATCCAATAACCCATTTAAAGAATATGATAGGAACATTCCTAATAATTCATCGGAAGGGCATCTTCAACAAAGAAGAAAAAAAAGTTGTTTGGAAAATATTCAATGTATCATACAAATAATCCCGAATTTTCCAAACTTTCTAGATACATATTCTAAGTGTTCATTGGATCTACCTAGAACCATGCCACAATCCTATCATTACCTTATCAAATAGTTCGGCATCCCAATTTTCTAATGAGTTCTTGTCTATCATCGGGGCATCCTCATCACTATCACTTGCAATACAGTCAACATCCAAGCTATGAGGATTGACTTCCACTTTCCTTTTACATCAGAGAAAGGGTTATCAAGAATACCTATATCTTACTTGAATTCAACGATAGAGTTACCAACACTACTTGAGGACCTTGTCATTTCTAGATATGATCTTAGTGCCGAAGCACTACAATCTCCACCCATGGGTTGAGGAAGAGCACAAGCATTTGGGGATGAGCTTGATTCTCCATCTACCTTCATCGTAGTGAGCCCATTCCTCAATTTCATGGTCCATGAAGTCGCTCTTGGAGAGGTAGAATAGCATCTTCATGCCCCTAACCTTGAAGACTTGAAACTTGCATTGGCCTTGGCCCTAACTGTATGAATAGTTGATCTAGATAAAGCTTTTCAACAAGAAACAGATGCACGCTCATATGAAATAGAATTAGTGCTTAGCTAAGATTTTCAAACAATAACTCTAAAAAATAGGAAGTTAAGTCTTGCTTAACAAAGTTAATATACCTATGAGTAAGAAATGTTCACTATGGTCTACGTTAAGTTGTGGCATTACTTATATGGATAGATAGTAACAATTTTCTTGGATCAAGAGAGAATCACGTGATTTTCAAACCAACGAAACTTGAAAATAGAAAAGAGAGATGGTCCAAATAACTTCAAGATTTCGATTAAAATCTTAGATATAAAAAGGGAAAGTTCAATTCAGTGGTAGATACCTTAGTTGAATGCCCCGGTTCCACAATCTACATTTTGTACAAGTTCAAAGTGAATTTGATTCTAGTTTCAATTTCTAATTGAGTCGCAAGTGTAAACTTCAAATCGTGACCACAACATGGTTTCAAAAGTGTACAAAAATGACACATGTGCTAGAAGAGAGTTATATGGAACTTTATTAAAAATTTCGATAGGAAGAAAATTGTAAAGTTTTCCAAAAGAACAATGAAGAAGAATACTTGATGGATGAAGATATGTTTAAATTGATTATAAACACTATTTCCTATTCTTTTCAATTAGAGTGTGATGAATGAAAGCTCATGTTGTACCATTTTTAAGATAACTTTATGTGTGTACACCCAATTTTTAGTTTGGCTTTGTTTATGGCATGATTGTATTCTAGAGGTAACCAATATATTTCTCATAGCATCCTTATATTGGTTACTCTACCATACTTCATTAGTAGCAACCCAAGTGTGGCTAAAACATTGTGTAATTATCTTATAGGATAAATTCAAGGGGAGAGTCATAGCACTACAAGGTCTTCTCTGCAAACAAAGTCTGTGACTCTTACTCCTTATATTCTCTTCTCTGCCAACATAGAGTGTAAGAACAAACAAATAAAAAGGATTCTCTATTTATTCAAAGAGGGTAAACAATCAAAAGCAAAAACAACTCCAACCATTGACTATCCTCTTTATAGGAACATCCAACAAGTAGGCGTTTGCTTAGAAGCATCACTTACTATCTCTCTTTACCTGATTGCACCTCCGCATCCCCTTTGGACCTCTTCCATCTATGCCACAAAGAACAATTGGAGAGACAGAGAGAGAGAGAGAGCAAGATATCAATTCTTCCCCTCTCTCTATAGCGGAATAGTCAATTGGGTAATCTTTTAGGTAGACATCACCTTTCATTCAATGGTCTTAATGTGTTCAAACCTACATATCTAGGAGCTTTTAACTTCCCCTCATATTTATCTCAACAGAGTTAGAGTGACGACCTCTTTAAAGCTACAACAACAAATCTTCATTGGCTATTATAAATACGTGAGTATATCAAATGATCCATCTCTTGCTCCCACTCATTGCATCTATAGTAAGAAACAAAGAGACAAAAGTGCAATAGTAAGGATTCAACAAATCCATAGCTAGTTTCCTTGCTATTTTCACTCAATGTTCTTTCCTTTCTTCACTTTAGGCTTGTGATACAAAGATGGATTAGTATACATTCTAAATAGCTTTGAAAAACACATGAAAAAAAAGTTGGAATCATTCATGGAAGGCATTATCCTTTTCAACTACTAAGAAGTCACATAACAACCTTGCATGCAAGCTTATGTGTGTTGTTGCAAAGAGAGAGAGGTCTTTACAACAACATTAGCAACACCTCTCAAGCTAGCTACAATTGCACATATCTATTGTGCATGGATTACACCTATGAGCACTATCTCTCTAAGATAAGAGAAATAGAAAAGAAAAAAAAACATGTTGTTACCTAGTGACACATGGGAGATAGAGGGACCTTAGAAATGCACCATTGGCAACTTTGCATGCTCTAGAGAGAAAAACAATAGCTTCAACCTACTTTTGTGCTTATCTTCACTATGTGTTGTCTTCCTTGCTCTCCTTGTTAGAGTAAGAGTGATAGAGAGAGATTTAGGTGCTTATGATTCTAGATTATTGCATACCTGCAAATCTACTTAGCCATGTTCCATCTCTCCCTTGAGAGAGAGAGATACAACCTTTACTCAGTCACTTGCCATCTCTCTCTCCACTAAATGACATTATTAGTGATGTTTTTAGATGTTCATTGCATTTGGTTCACTATACTGATGTGGAAGGCATCAACTTCTAAAACTTATTGTAACTTTCTATATGAAATAGCCCATACTTCACAAAGTCTACATAATTTTTATGAACCCTCGTCTACCAATCCTTTACAATTGAACTAATTTTTTCAAGAAGGTTTTGTGACATAGCTTCCCAATTTCTACCTTATACCCACTTTACTCCTAGAAGGTATTTATCCATAATTTCATTAACTTTGTTGTAAGAATTAGATCAAGAATTTTTTTTATGTATCCAATTCGTAAACTTTTTGTCCATACAACCCTTCATTTTCTTGGACAACATCAAAATCACAAAGTGCCGCACCTTTCTAACTCATAGTATTATAAGAAAAAACTTTGTTTGTGTGCTTTTTAAGGCTACTATAAGACCCCAAAAGAGTTTCTCCAAGTGTATATTGGGCTATTCTAAGTCTGGAAAAGTTGTCATTGTGTCCAAAGGGCTATTCTAAGCCCCACCCCATCTAAACCTTATGTGCCAAATCTATCATTTCAAGTGTGGTGACTCACTGAAGTTCTATCATCTTCAATGGCATGTCTACCATTTTGAGTGTGATTTCTTCAAGTATGTCTACTTGCCATCATTCACACCTATGTTCATACCAAATGATGAAAGGTTGAATTGCATGAACTATAATCTATGGAAGGACACTATTAGCGCTTACTTACATACCAACTTATCATATGAAGTAGTAGACCCTATCGAATGAGAGCGAGATAAGAATAGTGACTTAGCTGCATGGAACATTTGGAATATAAAAGATAATTCCACCCTAGAACAACCATTGCTAGCTTGTGATGAGTTAAGTAAAGGACATATCACTTATTGGAGTACCCCTCATAAGTATTGAAATGTAATTTCGGATCTCTATGAGTATAATACTCCCTCAAGAGTCTATCCTATAGAAAAAGAGTTTCATAACCTATACATTAGTCCCTAGAATCCCATAGGCCATTGACACTTTTGAAGATTATTAATGCAAACTCATGTTGTGTGGAAAAAATGCATCCAGTGAAAATATGGATATTAGGTTTCTAAAGAAGCTTTCTAAGATCTACGAGTCTCATTGTTTGGGTGAAAATATTTTTATCATGTGCAATGACCATGAACCGTTTCATGAGCGAGAAGACCACAAAGACAAATTTAACTTAGGAAATAACAAGAGTCTTCCAATTTATGGTAAAGGCAAAGTAAAAACTACAAATCACTAGGGAGAATGTACGGCCTTATCAAACGTATTTTCTATACCAACCTTTGCATGAATCTCCTTTTCATTAAAGCAATTAATGATCATCACAAACAATTTCTCTTTCACGATACATTAGTGAAAACTAATTGATCTTAGAATGAAGGACATCATAGCTCAAGGCAATGAGGATAAAGACTTGTACAAGATTTCCTAAGGTCTTGCCAAGGAATCAATTTCCGATCTTTGACACCAATGCTATGGACACACATCCTACTTAACCAAAATCTCATCATCTGAGTTGTTTAAGGGACTACCTAATATTGGACAAGTTCATGCTATCTTTCAAGCTTGCACTCAAGGCAAGACACACAAGGCTTTTGTTCCCAAAATAGATTCTATATGGGCAAGAAGTCCTCTAGCGCTAGTCCACATGGATCTCTATAGACCAAAAAATATCCCATTCCTTACTAGATCACTATACTTCTTTCTTTTGGTTAAATCCCAAAGGAAGAAATTGCACACGAATAAGGCACCCTTGAAGCAGATGTCATACACATGGAAGCCATCATCAGTAAACGATTTGTGTTTCCAATCACTGATATACTGATACATGACGTGGGTCTAACATTGGATTTTAAGATCTAAAATCTCACCTAATAAACCACCCAGATACTTCCAATTTTGAGAAACCCGTAGCGACGCCCCCAAATTGGCAAAAAAACGGGAAGCGTCGCTTATGCGACGAGGTCGTAGCATAAGCGACGGTTACAATTTCGAATTTCTTTTCCCAACCCTCGTCGCATAAGCGATGCTAGCGTCGCTTATGCGACACTAATTAAAGAGTGTCGCTAATTTCGTCGCTGCCTAGCGACTGTGGGAGCGACGTTGGCAAACTGCAGAGCGTCGCATATGCTATGCTCTGGAATGTAAAAAAAAAAAATTGATTTCTCTCGGCACATTTGTGCCGGGACTTGGACGTGAGCAAGAAGAGACCGAGAGAGAGAGAGAGTGAGAGAGAGAGAAAGCGTGCGAGAGAGAGAGAGGTCCGCACAAACTAACAGCAAGCAGGTATGCGCACACACACACACTTACATACACATACATATGTACACACACATATAAACACATAGACACACACACACATACACATAGACACACACACACATATACACACATACACAAATAAGGTTGCATACACACATGCACACATAATGCATACACATGCACACACATATACACATACATATACACACACATACACAAACACATACACACACATACACAAACACATACACACACACACATACACACACACACATACACACACACATACACACACATATATGCATAGACACACACATAGAGAGAGACATGCACACACATACACATACATGCATACATAATGCATATGCATATGCGTACATCCATACATACTTACATGCATACACACACATATGCATACATAATGCATATGCATATGCGTACATACATACATAATTACATGCATACACACACATATGCATGCATAATTCACATGCATACATACACATACATAATGCATATGCATACATACACATACATAATGCATACACACACATATGCATACATAATGCATACACACACATACACACACATACACACATATGCATACATGCACACATAGACACATACACACATAGACACATACACACACATAGACACATACACACACATAAACACATACACACTCATAGACACACACACATACACATAGACGCGCACACACATACACACACATGTACACACACATACACACATAGACACATACACACATAGACACATACACACATAATGATAAATTCACACACATACACATGCATACACATATAGACACACATAGACACACACACATAGACACACATATACACACACATATACACATATACATACACACTCATAGACACACATAATGATGCATTCACACACATACACATGCATACACACATTGACACACATATACACTTACACATCCAAACATACACACTCATAGACACACATTCATACACACACACACATCCAAACATACACACTCATAGACACACACACATACACACAGACGTGCACAAACATACACACACATAAACACATAGACACATACACACATAATGATGCATTCACACACAACACATGCATACACACATAGACACACATATACACACACACATACACACATACACACATACACATATACACACACATATATGCATACACACACACATAGAGAGACATACACACACATACACATACAAGCATACATATGCATACATAATGCATATGCACATACACACACATAGACACATACACACACATAAACATATACACACTCATAGATGCATAGCGACACATACACATAGACACACACACACATACACACACATATACACAAACACATACACACATAGACACATACACACATAGACACATACACACATAATGATGCATACACACATGCACATACATACACATGCATATGCATACATACATGCATACACATACACACATAAACACATATACACACATAGACACATACACACATACACACTCATAGATACACACACGTACACATAGACACACAAACATACACACACATATACACACACACATGCACACATACACACATACACATGCATACACACACATACACATGCATATACACACATACAGACACATATACACTCACATACACACATACACACACATATATGCATACACACACACATAGAGAGACATACACACATAAACACATACATGCATACATATGCATACATAATGCATATGCATATGCATACAATGTACATACATACTTACATGCATACAATGTACATACATACTTACATGCATACATAATGCACATGCATAGATACATACACACACAGACACATACACACATAGACACATACACACACACAAACACATACATACTCATAGATACACACACATACACATAGACACACACACATACACACACATATACACACACATACACACATAATGATGCATACACACACATACACATGCATACACACATATAGACACATGTACACAGACATTCGCACACATATATGCATACACACACATAGATGGACATACACACACATACACATACATGCATACATATTGCATATGCATATGCATACATACATACTTACATGCATACATAATGCACATGCTTACATACACATACATAATGCATACACACACATACACACATATGCATACATAATGCATATGCATATGCATACATACATACTTATATGCATACATAATGCACATACTTACATACACGTACATAATGCATACACACACACATACACACATAGACACATACACACATAATGATGCATACACACACATACATATGCATACACACACATATGCATACATACATGCATACACATACACACACATAAACACATACACACTCATAGACACACACACATACACATAGACACACACACATATACACACACACATACACACGTAATGATGCATACACACATACACATGCATACATAGACACACATAATGATGCATACACACACATACATATGCATACACACACATATGCATACAAACATGCATACACATACACACATAGACACATACACACACATACATACATACATACACATAAACACATACACACTCATAGACACACACACACACATACACACATAGACACATACACACATAATGATGCATACACACACATACATATGCATACACACACATATGCATACATACATGCATACACATACACACACATAGATACATACACATAAACACATACACACTCATAGACACACACACATACCCATAGACACACACACATAGACACATACACACGTAATGATGCATACACACATACACATGCATACATAGACACACATAATGATGCATACGCACACATACATATGCATACACACACATATGCATACATACATGCATACACATACACAATTAGACACATACACACATACACACACATAGATACATACATACACATAAACACATACACACTCATAGACACACACACACACATATACATACACATACACACATAGACACATACACACGTAATGATGCATACACACATACACATGCATACATAGACACACATAATGATGCATACACACACATACATATGCATACACACACATATGCATACATACATGCATACACATACACACATAGACACATACATACACATAGATACATACATACACATAAACACATCAACACTCATAGACACACACACACATACACATAGATACACACACATAGACACTTACACGCATAATGATGCATACACACACATACACATGCATACACACATACAAACACATATACACACACACATACACACATATATGCATACATACACACATATATGCATACACACACATAGAGAGACATACTCACACATACACATACATGCATATATATACATACATAATGCATATGCATATGCATACATACATACATACATACATGCATACACACACACACACATATACACATACATACACACACACATATACACACACATACACACATAGATACATATACACATAATGATGCATACACAAACATACACATGGATACACACATACACACATATACACGCACATACATACACACACATGCATACATACACATACTTAATGCATACACACTTACATATGTACACGTATATATATTGATTTCTAACCATTTTGTTTTATATGTTAAGTATTATGGATCCCAGTAGAGAGAGAAAGGCGAAACTCACTCTCATAAAAAGTCTTATGAGAGCAAGAGCTCCGTCTGATACTCCAGGGGCCATAATGCGTGATTACTCAGAGATGTCTGATGAGGAGCTGGATTATACGATCAAGATGCTTACCCAGCAATCAGACGAGGGCTCTTCTGCGGCTCCACATGCAGGAAGAGAGCTAGCTGCTCATAGGTATGTTTTGTTTTCATAAACTTTTTTAATGATATTATAACACATATTTTTATTTATTTCTATCTATCTATTTTCAGGACACGTATACCACCTCCACCACGTGATAGTAGAGTAGAGTTGCATATGAGGACATGCAAAGGCACCTTAGGACTAGAGTGCGACATAGAGCCAGAGGGGAACATTGTGTATATAGGGAATGGATTGGAGTTCAAGAGAAGAATGCGGGCACTATGCGACTCTTACCTGTGCTTTATCCACTTACTGTGGAAGTAAGTAAAAGTTTTACATATAAATTGAAATATATATCTTATGTTTTATTTACATTATGTTTTTTATTTTTGTAGTGAGCATGATGAGAGGGTTAAAAAATATGTGCTTAGTTCACTTGAGACAGAGTTTGGGACAGGATGGTCCCTTAATTGGTGTTTAAAAGAGATGCGGACACTTATGGCTCATCGTCGCGACAATGCACGGTATGCACTGCTTTTATGTATATATATGTGGATATGAGTATGTGTGTTTATGCATGTATGTATGTATATGAGAGAGAGAGACTAGAGGTATAAATACACGCATACACACACATATTCACATATACACATTTACACATACACACATATTCACATATACACAACTACATATTATTGTGGGATAAATGCATGTATTTTGTATGAATGAGTGTATATGCATGCATGTGTGTGTACGTATATATGTGGATATGTATATGTATTTTTATGTTATATGTATGTATATGTGTATATGTATACATATATGCATGTGTATATGTTTGCATGTATATGTGTATGTGTATGTGTATGTGTATGTGTGTGTATATATGTGTATGTATTCTGACTTTTTTTTCTGTTTGAGATTAAATTAACAAGAGATACTGTATGGTCGAAAAAAATAAGAGGCGAGCTAGCATACCACCTGAGTCGTGGCAATTTTTTTGTAGACAGCTACGTCTTCAGGAGTCATTTCCTCAGCAGAAGGTACACAAATTAATAGTTTATATTTATAATTTTTATATATTTTAGTAATTTTTTACATTTAATTTATGTATTTTTTTTCTTGAAAAAACAGGCTGCTGCAAAGAAGAGAGTGGAGTCGGGTCACACATCACACCTAAGCCAAATGGGCCATAATGGTTTTGTAGCTACGTTTGTAAGTATATGTGTTATTGTGAGTATATTTTTTATTTTAGTTAAAATGCAAGCCACTAATGTTTTTTATTTGTTTCATTGCAGCGGAAGGATTATGGCCGATATCCTACGAAACAGGAGATCGAGTATGCTACACATTTTGGATATCGGCGTTTGAGCGAGTATATGCAAGATCATCCTGATGCCTTTGTGAGTATTTTTAAATTTTATTTTATATAATTATTTTGTTTTTATGAATGTTTTAATTATTTTATTTATTTATGTTTTTTATATGTAATACATGAGTATTATGGAGAGACAAATATGGATGAGGTGGAGAGACAAACACAGGAGAGACGATCTCGATCGTCATAGGGTGATCATGACGATGAGGATGAGGATGATCAGAATGATCATGATATTGCTGATGATGATGATGATCGTGATGATGATCATCATGATGATGATGATCATGATGATGATGATCATGATGATGATGATTAGGATTTTAGTTGATTATGACATTGGATTATATGTATTTACATTGATATATATATATATATATATATATATATATATATATATATATATATATATATATATATATATATATATATATATATATATATATATATATATATATATATATATATATATATATATATATATATATATATATATATATTTAGTTATGTTTTGAATTGTGTGTATGGTATTAAGTAATGAAGAGTTTTGTTCTATTGATTGTTATTATTGTTTATATTAGGCATGTGTTTTAATACTTTAATTATGTATGTGTGTGTATATGCATGTGCATGTATAAGTGTATATGTGTGTATGAGTATGTGCATATGCATGTGTATGTACGTATGTGTATATGTATGTGCATGTATATGTATAACTCTATGTGTATATGTGTGTATGTGCATGTATATGTGTATATGTAGGTATGTGCATGTGTGTGCATGTGTATATGTGTTTTAATACTTTAATTATATAATTCATTCATATGTGTGTACCTAAGTGTATATGTATGTGTGTGTATATGTATGTATGTGCATGTGTATGTGTGTGTATATGTATGTATGTGCATGTGCATGTATAAGTGTATATGTATGTATCAATATGTGCATGTTCTTGTGTATGTGTGTGTATATGTATATGCATGTATATGTATAACTCTATGTGTATGTGTGTGTATGTGCATGTATATGTGTATATGTAGGTATATGCATGTGTGTGTGCATGTGTATATGTTTTTTAATACTTTAATTATTTAATTCATTCATATGTGTGTACCTAAGAGTATATGTATGTGTGTGTATATGTATGTATGTGCATGTGTATGTGTGTATATGTATGTAAGTGCATGTGCATGTATAAATGTATATGTGTGTATGAGTATGTGCATGTTCTTGTGTATGTGTGTGTATATGTATATGCATGTATATGTATGTGTGTGTACATGTATATGCATGTATATGTATATGTGTGTATATGTATATGTATATGTATATGTATATGTATATGTATATGTATATGTATATGTATATGTATATGTATATGTATATGTATATGTGTATATGTATATGCATGTGTATATGTATGAAAAATGCATGTGTATGTGGATGTGCATATACATGTATTTGCATATATGTTAATGTGTATATATATATATATATATATATATATATATATATATATATATATATATATATATATATATATATATATATATATATATATATATATATATATATATATATATATATACAATAATGTATGCATGGACGTCTTTTTATGTGGTTGTAGGAATGTTTGTGCATATGCATGTGTATATGTGTGTATGTCTAAGTGTATGTGCACATGTATCTATGTGTATATATGTGTGTATGTGCATGTGTATATATGTATATGTGTGAAAGTACATCTTCATCATGTATAAGTGTATGAGTGCATATCAATAAGTGTGAGTATGCTATGTAATGAAAATAACACAATTCAAATTATCTACAAAGAATAGAAATTGTACTTACAATTGTTAGCCATACTTTTTGCTTGGTTAGCTTCTTGAATAACCTGCAATAAAGAGAGAAAGAAAAGAGATACAGAGAGAGAGAGAGATCTAGAGAGAGAAAGAGATCTAGAGAGAGAGAGAATTCAAAGAGAGAAAGATGTAGAAAGAGAGAAACAAAGACAGAGGAAGACAATAAGAGAGAGCTTAGGCAAAACAACAATTCTGCATATACTTGCTTCAGCTCGTAAGCGTAGCGCAATTGCGAACGTTGGAGAGCTCTTCGATCGGATGCGTGAAAATGCCAATCGTAGAGCCTCCAACGTTTTAATTTTTGTCCGTCAACAGATCGTCCTGTAAGCGATGCTATTCGTCGTCGAATACAAGACAATTTTACCGTCGCTTATGCGACGGCAAGTAACGTCGCCTATGCGACGCAAGAAAGCGTCGCTTATGCGACGCTTTTAAATTGCATCATTTTGGTGACGTTTTATGGGAACGTCGCAATCTCGTCACGTCACAAGTCGCAAATACCGTTGTTTTCTGCATCGTTTAATCGACGGTCGGCGCGGGATGCTAATTGCGATGCAAATTGCAATTTTATAGAGATAAAATTCTATCGCCTTAACCGTCGCTATACGCCCGTATTTCTTGTAGTGGGAGGAAGAAAGAGAATAGCCTGAAGAGCAACAACATGAAGATGACGAAGAACATAAAGAAGAGGAAGTGAAGAAATCAATGGAAAATTTAGTAGATATAGATGCACTATGATGATTATACAATAGAATTGAAGAAGTTGAGGCTAGAAACCAATAAAATGGAATACAGTGTAGCCTAATTGTTTTCATTAAGTTATGTTTGCGCTAGGCTTTGGGTTCAAAAATTGTTTGCTTCAGACATAAAATCATTGCATTACATTTATTGAATTGCGCGTACTGTACTCATAATGGAAATGAACTCGTTCTCGTGGGCAGGATTTCACTTCATGGATATGCGCATTCATACGCTAACGACGAGACTTCAAACAAAATAAGCTGACACGCTTAAATTCATCGAGATTACAAAAGAAGTTTTTCTGTTTTATTTTTTCATAAAAGGAAGTTCCGCAACAGGCTACCTTCCAAAGTTTAATTGATAAAAAGAAAAATTGTAAAAGTGAATCGGCATAGCATCCATAGGACCCTCGGAATCGGGTTGCTTAAAACTTGCTAGAACATATTACAAAGAAGATTGATAACCATTTCCTCCCCTCATGGGGTACACTTATTTTTAATCTTATTTCTCTCAAGAAAAAAAAACTCTATGATGTCTAAAATGAAGCTTCTTACAGTTGGAAATTCTTTTGCCTAAAAGGAAAAGTGATTTTTTGATTGACCATTCTTTAAGAGGGCTACCAATGGACCCAAGGTTCTGTCGCTTTTAGGCCTTGAGGTTTTTAGGAAAGTCATGATGTTTCTACTTGCTCTTGTCCCTTGGGCTATTCTAGAATAACTAAACACATTTTAATGCATGCAAAGAAATGTTATAATGTTCATGTAAAAAGAAAAAGCTATGTTTTGTGAAATTTCAAATATAAAGATGAGCATATAAATGAAATGAATCAACCTTGAGTGAAGGGAAAAGGGAATACAAATGATTCAAATTGAGATTTAGATGAGGGGTGCTAGTTTCTATGGATTTAAGATGTAAGTGGAAGCATAATAAAATGAATTCAAGTACTCAAGCAAAGTCTTATGAAAGTCTTTCCCCACAAGTACAACCTAAATTAACAATGCTACTACCTCAAGAATAGGATGACAAGAAGAAGTTAATCTATGAATTTTTGTCTCCTTAAGCAAGCACCAAAGTCCTCATCATAGATTTTTATCATGTTTTCATGCACACGACAAACACCCCACTTGTAGGTAAGGATTCTCATGACATAATTTGAATTGTTTTGTAATTTTTTTTGTATTGAAATATCTTGATTTGTTGAGAAGGAGGAAGCATATGCTTGTAGAGATTGTAGAGGACAATGGACATTGTTGACACATTGCTTCATGGACCCACTTAGAGGAGAAAGAGCAACTGTAGGTAATATGTTGAATCCACACTTCTACTTAGAGGAGAAAGAGCAACTCTAGGTAATATTTTGTTTTATGGATCCACTTAGAGGAGAAAGAGCAACTCTAGGTAGTATATTGAATCCACACTTCTACTTTCATTGCTTGCACATATACATGGGAAAATGGACCTAGATTGTGAAACATATCTTTTTGACATAGAATCACTCATATTTTTCTATATGAATATAAAGATTGACTCAAAAGTTGACTCTATGACCTCATTTCTTTGAGAACTTACTCACGCAATGACAGAACTTATTGAAACTACTAAAGTACTACATGCACTAGTTGATAATGAGTTTGGGGCTCAAGATATAAAAAAGATATATGAAATGTCAAGTCTAAAAGAGAGTAAGGATACTGTAGTAAAAGATATTCCAACATGCAAGTGTAAATATGAACATCAAGCACAAGTACAAAGTATGTCTATAAATTCTATTGAACAAAATCCTTTAATTCACCATACAAGATTCACTCCTAGAGCGATACAGAAAAGACCAAATAGAATATATAATCGACATGTTTTATGTTTTCTATCTGATCAAATCATGCATATGTATGGGGATTGTTTTTCCTACGAAAACGCATGTAAACATAAATTAGTACTTGAATTTGAAATTAAAAATTTTCACTACTATGATCATGCACCTTTACAAGGGAAGGTATGAAGAGGTGGGATGAAAGAATACTTTAACCATTGAAGACATCAGCCAAGAGGATCCAATAGATTGAAGACACATTGGTTGTCAAAAAGTACTTTCTCATCTTAGAAAAATGAAAAATCTAGAATAGTGAAATAAGAAAAACGATTACATGTGGATACACAAAATTTTGAGGAAATGTTGAATGAATGATTGAAAGAAGATATGGAAGAACATGAATAAGGAAATTAAATTCAAAACTAAAGATGATGGAATGTATGTACTACTTAATCCAAATTTCTTGGATAATGATAAATGTTTTTATTGTGGAAAGGTAAAAAATATGAAAGCTAAGTAAAATCTTAATCAAGAAAATGTTCAAGATGAACATGAGGCTATTGAGCAAATGAATTATGTCAATACAAGTCAAAAGAATGAGCAAGATGTTTTTCAAACCATGAGCATGAAGATAGAGAGAAAGGATCAGGAATAGTTGATAAAGTCATAGGAGACATTAAGACCAAGTTTAACATTATTTTGATCCTTCCGATGCATTCAAAAAGAAGAAACATAAGGTAACATTGGGAGAATTGTTTGATGAAAAAGATGATTCTTCTCCTATATTAAAGAAATTCTAGTAATGTGTTTTGAGAAGCCTTCTTGTAGGTGTTGATGATGAAGAGGAAGAATCCAAAGAGATGGTGGCACTATATGAGTGATTTGAAGTTAAGCTTACACATAAACATTTTTTTTATTAGTTTTGGATGTTTTCATGAGATAGGATGCCTCAATAAGCGTCTTTAAAACTTATCCTTGAATACGATGAAACTATGAAAGCTAAGGAAAGCACTAGAAGTGATGAGTGATGAAATTGATTGTTAGGAGGATGAGACAGATTCTTAGATTTTTTGTAATCTTTTACTTCTATTTTTTCACACCATGTGGAGTATTTCTTGCACTTATATATTCATAGAATGATGTACATCCACATACTTTTGATTCCCATAGATGTACTTTTATTTGCAGATGTACTAGCATGAATAAATGTTAAATTCTCTTGTATCAATAATCTCAATATCAACAACCATTTGCCCTCATATGTACCATGAATGTTTGAACGATGCACCTAGAATATGCATGGTCTGGTATCATTACATGATCTTCCATCAAGGCACATTTTGATCTTTACCAATGCACCTTGAGTTTTGAAAATGATTTTTGTGTCTCCACATGGAATTTATGTGAGTGGGTGCACATGCCTTCTAAACAAATGCTCATTATCTTATCTTTTAGTTCATATTTTTTCTCATGCATTTCCAAGTGTGTAATTGATAGGGCTACATTCAATGGCCTTGCATAGAAACTTTGCTTATATTACCATGCATGTGAATTTGCTTCTTAAAGTTCAAAGTTCATATGAGATTTTGATGTCTCTTTGACTTAGACAATAGGTTTTGGTTGCTCCATCTAGAGGATGTCTAGGTTTGGTGGGGGTGAGTGTCATAGAGATCCACATTTCTACTTCCTTCAAAATCAAACCCAATGATACGTGCCAATTAAGGTGTATATTGATTGATTGGAAAACATTGCTACATTTTCAACTATTGGATTTATTTACCATTCACTAGTTAATCCATTTACGTTATGGAAGATGTGTCCTTCATGGATGAGTAGGGTGCTTGATAGAGAGAAGTCGTGGGTTTAAACCCATTAGGAACACTAGTTACCATGTATTTTTCTAGTGGTTTTACAAGCAATTAGAATTAGAATGTACTTTTCGGGCTTACGGGCTCTCAAAAAATATTAGATTTATTTAGTTATGCATACTCTACTGATTATGAGAATGAACTCTTTCTCATGGGCATGACTTCACTTCATGGTGGCTATAGAATACACCTTTCTTTGACTTCGTGTCACTCGTCACTTCAAATCCTTGGTATGTTTGTTAAATCATTGTTTTTTTTTTAATAAAGGAAGTTCGGCTTTAGCCTACTCTCTCAGACTTGAATTAAATAAAAGGAAAAGAAAAGTACAAGTGAAGGGGACTAGTTTCCACGGGACGCCCCATGTCTGACAAAGTGGGGGTAGATCTTACAAAGATTAGATGGCATAACAAAGAAGGCTAGTCACCCTCTCGTCCCCCTCCTGTGGGGCCCACTTGGGCTTAAGCTTGTTGTTGGTCAAGGTAAGCACTTCATGATGCCTGAAAAAGGGAGGGATACTAAGAAGGGGTAGAACTTACAGAGTTTAGGTGGCACTCTTCATACAAATTTCGTAGGTAGGTTGTTTGCCTTGAGTCGCCAAAAGGAGAAACTTATTCAAAATTTACTCTCATGGAAGCAAATGAAAATTTGCAGACTTGATTTATAATATGCGCATTCATATACTAACTATAAGACTACAAAAAAAAGGCACATGCTATATTTGGCTTCATTCGGAACTGTAATATTTGGATTTCTTGGAACTTCTTTGAGTCTTGGTAATTCACTTGGTAATACATTCGTTATTGTGTGTTTTGCTCCAAGGTTCTTCTTTTTCCTTGTGTTTTTTGGGTGCTTCCACACACCTCAAAAGCCAACAATTGGTATTAGAGCAGGTTATTGCTTTCAAATTGAGATTTCAACGAGGAGCGCTAGTTACTATGCATTTCGAATGCTAGTGGAAGCAAAATAAGATGAGTTCCACCACTCGATTCAAGTCTTGTCAAAGTCTTTCCCCACAATTACAACATAATTTAATCATGATACTACCTCAAGAATAGGATGAAAAGAAGACGTTTATCTACAAAGTTTTCTCTCCTCAAGCACGCACCAGAGTCCTGATTGTAATTTTTTAGCATCTCTTCACACACACGACAAACACCCCATGTATAGGCTTGGATCCTCACGACAATGTCACCACTAGAGTGCCCAAAAGAAGAAGACGTTCTCCCCGTCACAATGGACCTCGTGTACAAAGAAGGCTTTGAGCCATAGCTCTCCATCGATGGATCTATCATGGAAAAGGGCCAAGATGTGTTTGAGGTGCAAAGAGCCTCGGGGGTTAAAAAACTTGAAGAGATTGGAAAAACTCACTATGTAGGAATCGATGTCCAATAGGTAGCTCTAGCTCTATTCGAAGACTAGATACTAAAATCTGAGTACTTTCAACAACTTGCACCAATATTACCCATATTTTGTGCTTTTGCGCATGTCAAAAGAATTTTAGGCAAGCAACCTACGTTTTCTAGACACTTTGAAGTTGACAATCTTTGAGGCACAATATTTTAGTCAAACTCGTGCACATAGTTATTAACATATGATCCAAAAAAGCTCCAAACATGGAGTAAAGCACCATTGCATATTACTTATAATCCATGCTATAGACAGGTTTGAGGACAACGTTAATGGAAGGCATTTGCAGTCACAGTTAAAAACAATAGGAACTATGCTAAATGCATAAGCTACCCTTTCTTCTCTTCACACAAGGACCTCCAAGCATGACATATATGAGTTCTACAATTTTCCATTGGCTCTCTATACTCTCAAAGATTCCAAAAATTATCATGTGAATGCGCATAAAGATCTTTAATCGCATGCTGACGACATTAAAGTCTTTATGAAGTAAAGTACCCTCAAGTAAATGCATCTATTTTGAATGGTTGTCTCTTAGGTTCCGTGAGGGCTACTGATGCTTTTGGCTTCCAAACCGGTATCCTGGATGGTTGTCTTTTTATTATCAGCGGGGAGATGAATTTATCTTCTTTTGGTCTCTATCCTTGGTTTCGACTCTTGCTTCTCTATGGTTTCTTTGCTGAGATTTGTCTCGTGAGGGAGATCATATGGTTTTGTGCATGTAAGAGTGCCTTGGGTACCCACATTTGTAATCACCCTTGTTGAGCTACAACTAATTTCTTGGGCACCCAAATTTGTACGTGATTATGGTTGGACGTCAGCGATTGCTTAGGTACCCAAACTTGTCGGAGACCTTGAGATTGAGCTTGTCCTCATTTCTTGGTGCTTCTTTTAGCATGGTTAGCTTGCTTTGATGGGAATGGTTGTGGAAAAGCTTGTGGTTGCTCTCCTTTTTATACCCAAATCTGCTTCATGCCTTGAGCTTCTTTCTTCTTGCACTTGGTTTGGCTATTCGATGTAGCCGTGTGCGTGTACTGTTTTACTTGCCCCTTTGGTTGAATGGGTGTGCCTGTAGTGGTCTTTGAAAAAGAAGAAGGGTTCTTGCTCCTTTGAGACCGTTCTTTCATGATTGAGTCCGTCTGGAGCACATCTTTCTTGACACATACAACATCTTTTTTGCTCAGATTAGGCCTAGAAGAACTAAGATAATGCGTGCTACTTGGCTTTATGCTCATGCAATTCTCTAATTCTAATGTGATGCATTGTTCATGTACCCAAACTTGAAGAAGTTGTCTTTTAAATTTTAAGTTGATGGCATGGTCATAGATCCAGTCTTGACCCAAGACAACTGGTTCTGTAAGGTCCTCATCTTCACACACTAGCATTTTCACTCTCATCAGAACATCTTGAAGATGGATGGGAAGTTCCACCTTGCCCAAACAAGGGGTTTCCATACCTCCCAATCCTACGAGATAAGCTTCTATGGGATTGAAGTTCATTTGCAGATCTTGGCAGTATGAAAGTCTAACCGCACTAGTAGGAAAGGTCAATATTGGAAGCGATCATTGATATCGGGGAAGGTCTGGACTACGCTGAAGAATCTAATCAGGACATCATCTTCCTCAAGATTGACTTTGAAAAAGCCTACAATAGATTGGAATGGGACTACATTTTACAATCACTAAAAGACCTCGAGTGTAGTCAGAGATTCCTCAGGATGATCTCCACTCTCCTTGGAAATGCTTCGACCAAAGTCAATGTCAACAAAAAACTTTCAAAGGCAATCAAACTGAAACGATCCATCAGCCAAGGTTGCTCGTTGGCCCGGCTGCTCTTTGACATTGCCACAAAAGGGCTGAGCTGACTTGTGGAGCAACAGATGGAGCTTGGTCACATAAGAGCCATCACTTTGCCTCATAACTATGGGCAAATGACCATGAGGCTATTTGCTGATGACACAAATGCCTTCGTTCACAATGATGATACCAGCTTGGAAACCTTTTGGCGGTGCCTCAACACGTTTTGTGAGGCCTCTCGATTCAGAATTAACCAGACCAAGTCTACATTTAGGGCTATCAAAGGGAATCAACCCAGTCTCCTCACTATGCAAGGATGCCAAAGCATTCAATCAGGCCAGGTCGTTCGCATTCTTGGTATCCCCTTGGGATTCGGTGTTACTCTGGAACAAAGGTGGGCTTGGGTCCTCACTGGATTTAATAATAAACTTAACTATTGGAGGGGTTTGCAAATCAATCTTGTTGGCTGGGCCATGGTGATCAACACGTTCCTCATATCCTCAATCATATACTTTCTTTCTTGCAGGAGACAGAAGAATAAAGATTTAGCCAAATTAGAAAGTACTTGTAGGAACTTTCTCTGGACCGAGGACCATAATAGGAGGGGAGTGCCTAAAACCAAATGGTCCATATGCACTAGCCGAAAGGAGAATGGAGGTTTGGGTATTATGGAAATTGGTAGCATGGCCAATAAACTTGCGGCTAAGTGGATGATTAAGGCGTGGTGCAACAGAGATTCCTCTTGGGCCACATTAATTTTTAGAAACACAAACGCGATTACTTTGGCAGGCTACCCTGGATGGAAAAACCTCAACATCCTCACCCTCCTATTCTCTCCGATTCCGGTCTCACCCAAAGGATCAATCCTCGTAAGATCCTTGTGGTTGAGCTAGAACACATTCAAACCTCACATCAAAATCAACGAAGATTGGAAGTGGGCTGCAATTATAAGACAAAACGATTCTATTTGGTTCCCAATCTAAGGCATGAGAAATGTGGAACTTTGGAATGTCCTGAGTGCCAAGAGACTCTGGAATAAGGGATTCAAACAATGGAAGCACCTCTGGAAATAGGACACAAATTGATGGGTGGACTTTGAGGACCTTGACCCTACTATTGTGGTCACATACGAGGAATGGAATGTTTTATTGAGCAGATGCCACGCTTGGGACCGATAAAAAATTCGACTACTTATGGGACATGACTCTCCGAACCTAATGGGCCTTAAATGGTATAATGTTAATCACCTCTCCAAGCTTCCATATGTCAAAGCTTGCAATGACATTCACATTAGTCTCAACAAGAAATGGTGTCTCAACTGGACGCGACTTCGATGGGATATGAAATTTATGTCTATCTGGCACCCTCTCATTGAAAACAAAAAATCGGTTCTCCTATGGCAAATCCTACACCGTGGAATATGGACCAATGCAAAAGCTAACAAGATCTGTGGGGTTCTACCTTGGTGCAAGCGATGTTGCCGTAGCAAAGAGGATATAGGTCACCTATTCTTTGCTTGCCCTGAATCCCTTCAGTTATGGAGGGTCCTTGGTCGTTCTTTGGGACTCCAAGAACAAATCAATTGGAAGCAAGCACTCATTGGTGAAGCGATCGGTTGCTTTGCGGCATTGTGAAATGCGATTAGGGGAGAGATCCTTTGGAAGATCTGGCGAGAAAGATGTGCTCAAAACTTTGGCAATACCCACAAGGAGTGGTCAATCGAGAAGTCCCTTTTCCTTCTCGGTAGAAGAATTGCTAACTGTAAGAACCCCCCCCCCCCCCCCTTCAGACATCACAAAGAGCTAGAGTATGTCAACAATAAGCTTAAAACCAAGTGGGCTCCACATGATGGTGATGCGAGGTTTATCAACCTCCTCTAGAACTTCATGTAAGCCCTGCAAGGCCTACCACAAAGGCTATGGTAGATCATCGGAATGAAAATTAGTCATCAGAAATATATCAGTTGGAAACTATCAGCTTCGTGACTCTTTGGAATGCTTGAAACTCTGGTCGATTGAGTATTCACTGTTCCTCCTTGGCAAAAGGATTGCTAATTGTAAGAAATCCTCCCTTTTTTTTTAGGATTGATCAAGTATTCCTTTTGATAAAGAACACACTTTACCCACGTGGGCCCCAGTTGAGGGTGATGAGTGGGCGATTAAACTTTTCTTATAAAGCCAACTACACTCTGTAAAAGCTTCCCCCGCTCTATGGGATTCGGGGGATCCCGTGGGCACTAGTCCCCTTCCTTTGTATTTTTCCTTTATTTAATTCAAGTCCGGGAGAGTAGGCTAAGGCCGAACTTCCTTTATTTAAAAAAAAAAACAAAAAAAACTAGATCTAGTCTATGATATGAGTACAACTCCCTTGATCAAAGTGTGTTATGCATGGCATAGCCATATCTAATATTTAACTGGATGCTTTTAATAGACATTTCAAGATATGTTCACTATAGGATTTTGGGAGTATCACTATGAAATATTTGAACTCCAAGCAGACTAGCTAGCTTGTTACAGATGTTTGCTTATGAGACCATATAGTGCTGTAAACACTACCAGAGCATCCAACCCAATACACCCAATTCAAACGGATGGAAAAGGAAGGATAAACTTTCATGAAACTTACACATAGTAGAATTATGATTAGCTATCAAACTCTTGCAAAACTACAATGGCAATTCCCAAGCTCAAATGACTTTTAGACATGACAGATGCAAGGGGGAGGTGAGCGTTTCTCGAGGACAAGCAGGAGCAGGTAGCCGTGTTGAGCGACATACACATCAAAGAAGTGAAAGTATGTGAATCAAAATGTGTAGTTGAAATTTGAAGGTCAACATGGAGACAAATATGTAATTCTTACAACTTAGTAAAAACAATTATTTTTGTCACTATCCCATTGTACAAAAAATTCAAATTTTGTAAATATATGCTCCATTTTCTTCAAGCCGAGGGGTTGTGAAGATTTTGGAGCATTGTCCTAGATTGACACGGTGAGAAAAAAAAATCCACTTATGGGCCGATAACCTCTCACAACTCAGTTCAAGTTGGCAAGCTGTGTGAAATAAAATTATTGGTGGATATTTGTTCAACCTAGGAGTAGTTCAAAATTGAACAAAACAACTAGTGCCAATCCTCATGTATGGACCAATTAAATGGTGTTGATTGCTAAAAAATGTAATATGTGAAAGATCACAAGAAATCTATAGATCTCGTATATATCACCTCTGTGAGCTTCAACACCGAGTAAAGTAAGGTAAGAACTTGTGAGCTTCAACACCGAGTAAAGTAAGGTAAGAACTTTCAAGTCTGTTTTAATACTGCATGTATCACTCGTTGGAAAAGAAAAAAATGCTTTTTGATTTCTTTATAGCAATTGAACTTGCATTAGAAAGCGAAGCGCTTTGTGCACATTTCGAAAGTGAAGTTGATTGAGAACATTGCTTGTTACCATAAATGAAGCAAGTTCTAGAAATTATATAAGAACGTCAAACTAACTTTAAAAATATTAAAATTTGATTTTAGAGCAAGGAAGGATTTGAACAAGAAGTGTAATTTGAAAGAAAAGATTAAAAAGGAATCAGGAAAATTCATTGGATAACCAATATCAATATAAAATGTTTTGACTCGAAGTTCAAACAAAGGCATAAGAATCAATCTCAAATTTCAAAAGCTAGGACCTAGGATCTGTAGATAAAGGCCTAAGTATAGGCATCAAAATCTCTTGGTTGGGCAGATTATGCAATTGATCTCTTAATATCAAGATAACTTAAAGAGAATTCAGATTCATTCATCATGGAAAACGTAAGCTATATACGAAGCAATAACTCCAAGAAATGGAAGAACGTTTTAGGAACATTGTAGTCAAGAAACATGATGCACACATAGTGCAACTAGTTTTCAGAGACAACGCGAAGTTCACTAGTATCAATGTGATTGAGTATTTGGAGTCTTCGAAGAATAGGCTAAAATACATGACGTACAAAAGGATATGTTAATCCTTCACTTTCAGCGAGCTATTTTGGATCTATCCTAGATAAGATGAAGATCCATGCTAAGTTAGAATGGAATCTTTTCAAAAAGGAAATGCACAAAATCTTTTACTTATATGATTTTAGTCAACATAATCAACGTGGTTCCCTCTGATGGGTACATCCCCCAAAGCCCAATGTAGCTTTCACAAACCTTCATAGTGAATTCATGAGCAGAATCCCTTAGATACCTAAAATTGGTAAAAGATGTTTATAGTGCAATGAAACTAAGCACTTCTTATATGATTTTGAAGTTTTACAGAAAGACAAAGAACAATATTTGGTTTTTAAGATGGATAAAAATACTATGTGATTGCAAGACATAGCTTACCTTAATTGAAACTTTGGGGAAAGGTGGAATCAAAAAGTTGTATGGGAATTTTATTAGCTCAAAATTCTAGCTCTTCAACTGTTAAACTAGAGCCAATAGAGCCAAATGAGGGAGAATTTGAGAAATTAAAAAATAATCTAAGCTATTCAATACACAAATTAGTGGATGCATAAGCTGAAATCCGACCAAGAATGCTTGGAAGTCTCTTGTGGATCAATTCTCTATGTATTCATACATTGCTAATATTGTTGAAAAACAAAGAAGAGATGGTATGCATAACGATGTTAATATTGATAGAAGAGTGACAACAAAACAAGCAAGAGATCAGGGTAACAAAGAATAGTTCAAGGAAGGTATATCTTCAAAAGATGAGGAAAAACGTAAAAAAATAGAGAATGGAAGATGTTGATATATTTTGGTTGTGATGTGTGTGAGTACGCTAAGACCGGCAAGGCACTATTTTCCCTCCTTAGGAGGGGTTTTCCCTCAGCTTCTATATATGCCTATAACCCTAAGGAGTGACTAATTTACTTGGTAATGCATTCGTTATTGTGTGTTGTGCTCCAAGCTTCGTCTTCTTCCTTGTGTTTTTTGGGTACTTCCACGCACCTCAAAATCCAACAATTGGTAGTAGAGCAGGTTATTGCTTTATCTAGGGCATCGTCTGCACCCCTCCAGTCACAATCTAAGAATTGCACACAAATTAGTGAGCATTTCTAGGGTAATTCGGAGTTTAAAACAACTTCACTCTATGGTTCCAAATTTTGATATGAGCTTGTCTTGTCCCCCGAATGCACTATCATAGTGCATGTGCAAGGAATTTCATTCTTTTGTGCCAAACATAGATAGAAGTTTTGCTTTGCCACTACAAGTACCTTGAAGTCTACTACAGGTTTAGTAGAGATCGATAGGGTAGTTCTATTCAACTTTTGAGATAAAATCATTTTTTTTGCATTAGGGTATTTTAATCAGTGGCCATGGCTAAAAGCAATAGTGTATTCATTATGTTGGTTGTTGAGGATAGATTTGATGGTACCAATTACCCATTATGGGCATATACAATGCGTCATGTATTTCTCCCAAAAGGACTATGGAATATTGTGTAGGGTCTTGAAAAATGACATGTTACACCTGCAAATATAGTCATTGAAGATGATGGTCTTTGGGTTCCTATTTTTTCTATGGTTCGTGTTGCACCCATTGTAGATCAACCTCATTGGGATGGCAAAGATGGTCAGAAACATTCATTGATAGCCTTATGTGTCAAACATGCAATTATCCCTCATATTCATTCTTACAAAATAGCAAAGGATGGTTGGGATACACTTACCACTCTGTACCAACAAAAAAGGAGGGTCTTGTTGATTACCTCCTAAAATAGTTGGAGAGTTAGCATATAAATGAAGGTCATTCTATGGATAAAGTTTTTACAAAGATCAAAGATTTAAAGGAGCAATTGATTTCTGCTCATGAAGTCTTGCCAGAGAGTTCACTTATGCAAATTGTTCTGAGTGGTGTTCTATATTCATATCACAATTTTTCTTTTACGCTTTATTTGTTGATGAAAAGCAATCCAAATGCCTTAGCATTTGAGGAGTTAGTCTCTATTTTGTTGCAAGAAGATCAATCCTGATAGAAGAGGTGCATCATGCATGTAGTAGACCAAGCTTTTTTAGCTACTTAGAAGGGCAAAGGTAAATGGAGCTCATCTACTAGTAAGTACAAATCTCCTAATATTGCATAGTCAAAAAAGGAAGAGAAAGACCAGAAGAAAACATAAAAGAAGAATTTGTTTTCCAAATACTATAAAGGAAATGATCATGTTTCAAAGAGTTGTCCATAACTGGCTGCAAAGGAGGCAAAGAAAAAAGAGGCCAAAATGCTTGTTGTAGAGGCCTCTACACCTAAAAGAGTCTGCTAATCTTGTGCAGAATAAAGAATGGGTGTTTACCACTGATTCCAATTATGAACCATCTTCTCATGAATATTGTATCTTTGTAGTAGACTCAAATGTTTGGTACTTAAACAATGGCACAACCAAACACATTATCACAACATAGTTTCTTTAGTTCACTTGAGCCTGCCCCTATAGGGAATACTATTACTTGCGCTAGCAAGTCCTCTTATCCTGTAATCAAAGTTGGTAAGATCATTTTGACTATTGTTGATGATAGTTCTTTCACATTGTAAGATGCTTTGTTTGTGTGAAGGATCAATTGAAATCTATTATCTGTTTCAACATTATCCAAGATCAGCTTGGTTGTGAAATTTATTGATGATAGATGTACAGTTCATGATCTGTCAAATGGTGACGTCATTATTGCTTTTGGCATTTTATGTCATGTGTTGTATAAGCTCATAGATTATGCAAAATATATGAATGATTCAACATGTGCAGTTCAAGACTCTTAGGCTACTTTAGATGCAAAGCTTTGGCATGGATACTTTGTTCATCTAAATTTTGCTAGTTTGCTATGCTTGAGGAAATGTAAAATGGTATCCTTTTTGCCAAAACTCAAGGCACTTGGTAAAGATGTTTGTGAAGGCTATGTTGTGGGAAAAATGTAGTGTTCCTCCTTCCCAAAAGATGGCTAAGTTGGAGCTACTTACAAATTGTAGTTTTTTCATAGTGATGTGCATGGTCCTATGCAAACACCTTTTTTTTTCTAATATAAAGGAAGTTCGGCATTAGCCTACTCTCCCGGACTTGAATTAAATAAAGAAGTTCGGAAGACACCTTCTTTTGGGAACTACCTTTCCTTGGTGACTTTATTGATGATTTTCTAGGTATGCATGGATGTATCCACTAAAAGCAAAGTTTGATGTGCTTATGTGCTTAAAACAGTTTGTGGTTGAGAATCTATTAGCATGTAAAATGGGCACCCTCCATTCTAATGGGGGGGAGGGGGAATACATGTATTCTAATTTTAACACATTTTTGGTTGAACATGGGATAAAACATCAGTGTATGGTGCCATTTACACCTCAGTAGAATGGAGATGGTGAGGTGTATGGTCAAAGGTCAGGCTTTACCACATAGCTTGTGGCTTGAGGCTAGTATGTGTGCAACATATGTACTTTATAGGTATCCCTCCAAAGTAGTGTAGTATATCACTCCATATGAAGCTTCACATGCTCACAAGCCATCTCTTGCTCATCTACATGTCTTTGGTTGTTTGGCATATGTATTTATACTTGAACAACAAAGTAGAAAATTAGATGATAAAGCAGCAAAATGTGTTTTTGTTGGGTATGGTTCTGAAAGGAAAGGCTATTGTCTATATCATCCACAAATTAAACACCTCTTGGATAGCCATGATGTTTTTTTCTGGAAGATGCAATTCAGACATTACTTTCATGTACTAAGGAGACATTAGTTAGCTCCATCGATGTGTATGACACTTTGTTGCCTCTTTTACACGTGGATAATCAAGTGCTGATCCAAATGTGGCAATTTCTCTGCCTTTATAGGCTTCACATGATGATGCAAATCATTCCATTTATGATGTACATTTACATGATGCACTTGTTGATGAGAGGATACATATAGAGGAGGCAAGGACTATGCCTAAATGGCTGGTGTAGAATTTGTGAGATAGCAAATTAGATGCACCGTTGTCATATTGCACTCGTTTAGGATCTCAGAGTGCTTCTTTTGCATCAGATTGCTATGCTATAGGTGCCCTAGTCTTTTTCATCAGAATGAGCCTCTTTCTTTTGATGAAGCACAAAATTTAGAGAATTGGGTGGCTACCATGCAATGAGAATATGATGCTATTATGAATAATGGTACTTTGTCTTTATGTGATTTGCGTGGAGGGAAAAATGCCATTGGCACTAAATGGATACACAAGCTGAAGTGTAAGGATGATGGAATAGTTGACAGGTATAAGGCTATGCTTTTTGCAAAAGGTTATGGTCAAGAAACAAGCATTGACTTTGATGAGGCCTTTTCACTCACATGTCAAATGATTATCATTCATAGCATGTTTGCACTTGCAACCCATCATGGTTTGATTGTACATCATTTGACATTAGAATTGTAGTTCTAAATGGTGATTTACATGAATAATTGTATGTTTTTCATCCCTATCATTTTGTGTAAAAAGGGCATGAGAAAAAATGTGCAGATTGAGAAAGGCATTATATAGTTTGAAGTAAGCACCATGTGTTTGGTATGAAAAGATACATGCCTACTTGATTATAGATGGTTTTGAGAATAGTCCACTTGAGAGAAGCTTATATGTTGAGTGTGCAAATGATGTGCTTCTCACCATTGTTGTCTATCTTGATGACTTGTAGCTCACTTGTACTAATAAGAAGCATATTGCTTTTAAGGCTGATTTGCATGCCTCTTTTGAGATGTCAGATTTGGGGCATTTGCATCATAATGTGGGCATCCACTTTATGCATGTTGATGGTGGAATAACTTTGTGTCAAACAAAATATATTAACACATTATTGTAGTGTTTTGTCTTAAACACTGAAAACCTATTGGCACTCCTATGGAAACACGTTTATGGTTGAGTCTTCATGATGGTGGAGATGCACTTGTTGTTCTCTATCAACAAGTTGTTGGATGCTTGATTTACTTATGCATTACCCAACTTCATATTCTGCTTGCTTTCTCTCAGATGAGTAGGTTTATGCATTGCCCGAGTTTCAAGCTTTGGCATGTGGTTAAGTTCATCTTACCTACGTACGTGGATTGTTTTATGCCAAGAAGGGATCACTACCTCTAGATTTACATGCAGTTTTTTACTCTAATTGGGTTGCTTCCTATGACACTCTTGTGTCCACTAGTGGTTTTTGCTTCATGCTTGGTTGCTTATGCATATCTTGATTGATCAAGAAGAAACCTACTGTGGCCACTTCTAGTTTAGATGCTAGGTATAGGGCAACTTTCACAGTGACTGTTGAGTGTGTGTGTGTGTGTCTAAGACCACTTTTGGCTAATTTAGGTCTCGTAATTGTGAGATATATAAAACTTCCCACAATTTTCCTCTACATAGTAGCATTTTTGAGTGCTTCACCTAATGTAGTATCCAACTTCAAATTATGATCTAATGGCATAGAAATTAGTTTACAATCAGCCATACCATACTTTTGCAACATACTCAAGGCATATGCCTTTGCATCATCCATATACATATTTCTATATATATAAACTCAATGCCCAAAAAAATAGCACAACACATTAATAGTTCATGTCAAATTCTTGCATAAGGAGTTTCTTGACATCTTTAGTGCTTTCTTCATTATCACCACCTACAAACAACTCATCAACATATATAGCCACAATCGTGATGCCATCATCACCCTTCCTTGTGTATAATGAGTGATTTGCATCACACATAGAAAATGCAATAGTGGTCAAATAATCTACAATCCTTGCATGCCAAACATGAGGGGCCTATTTAAGCCCATACAAAGCCTTTTGCAACCTTCAAACATGTTTTGGGTGCTTTGAATCCTCATATCCTTGTGGTTGGTCCATATCTACTTCTTCCTACATCTCACCATGTAATATAGCACTCTTCACATCCATTTGATGCAAAGTCCATCCTTTCGTTATAGCAAATGCAACAAGTGCTCTAACAATAGACATATTAGCCAAAGTTCTGAATGTTTCCTCATAGTCAATGCGATTTTTTGTGCATATCCTTTTGCTACCAAGCATGCTTTATACCTACTTATGCTACCATCAACATTGTGCTTTTCCTTGTAAACCCACTTGCAGCCTATGGGTTTCTTTCCTCGTGGCAATAGAACCAGCTTCCATGTTTCATTTCGATAAAGTGAATCCATTTCCTCATCCATAGTTTTCCTCCAATCTACATTTCCAATTGCATCTTTAAAATAAGAAGGTTCAACATCTTGTATTACCTTTGTCATGTAGGCACAATGAGGAGCCATGTAACTATCATATAGCAATCATTGCACTTATTTCCTCAACCTCCCAAATTGTCTTAGTCTTTGGTCACTTCTTGTTGTGTCATGTACATATCTCTTTCTTACTCTTGGAGTCTTCATAGAGGGCAATCCAACTTCCTCTTGAAGGCTCATTTTTAAACTCCTTGAATCTTCATCAATTTCTTCAAAACTTGTAGATGTTTTATTACCAAACCTTTTCTTTAACTTTCTTGGATGTAGTCAAAGTTTTCATGCAATCTTCCATTCCATGGATTTGAGTTGGAACTATTGTCTGATGACACATCAAGAGATTCTACAAATGAGTTTTTAGCCTTTCCCTTGTCACTTGAATCAAGATTAAGTCCTTCTTTGGCATATGCATAGTACCTTGATATTTTATCAAACACCACATCTCTCCTCACCTTCACTTGCCATGAGAGTGCGTTATAGGATTTATATCCCTTTTGCTCAAGGGAGTACCCAATGAAGGCACATTTTTCTGCTTTTGGATGAAGCTTCATCCTCAACTCATCTAGAACATGTAGATATGCAATATAGCCAAAGATTTTCATATGTGAAAAGTTTGGCTTCATAATTGTCAACGTTTTCAGATGTAACTTCTTTTCATGATGTTTAGAGGAGTGTGCATAGCTACTTTCCAATAACAATAAGCCATATTTTTCTCAGCCATCAAGGCTCTCACTATTTCTCAAATATGTCTATTTTTCTGTTTAACAATGCCATTTTGTTGTGGTGTGTACACGCATGAAACTTCCATCAAATTCCATGACTTTTAGAAATCTATTGAACTCATTTGACATGTATTCACCTCCTCCATCATGTGTGAATGTCTTAATATACTTTCATATTTACTTTTCCACCATATCCTTAAAATTATAGAATTGAGTGAACACATCACTCTTCTCTTTCATGAAGTATACTCATAATTTTCAGGTATGATCATCAATGAAAGTGACATAAAACATGCACACACCCATTCATGTAGTCTTTGAAATACCCCAAACATCTGTAGGCATTGGTTCATCTACTTGATCACCATCAATGTGACTAAGGGATCAAATTATCATAGGGAATCCCTCACATAAAGTGGTGTTGTGAATGCTTTCCACCTTTGATCCTCTCTCAATACATTGAGAGTGTGCAGGACAAACTTTTTATCTTTGATTGGGCTCCCAATTGAGCCTAAGGCATCTACAAGCTCCTTAACCTTCAAAATGTACTCATGCATGTTAGTACTTGGTGCTTTGCTAAAATTATTTATCTCATTTTTTAAATGAATCGTCCTTGTCTTGGTTGATGAAGAGTATAATTTATCCAAGGTCTCCCAAACCTTCTTGGATGTGTCCAAGTCTTGTATATGTCCTATCACGCTTTTGCTTATGTGTTGCGATACAATGAATATGACTCTCCTATCCCTTTCTATCCACTCATTAAATGCCTTGACTTGTCCTTGAAGTGGTGGATCATGTACATGAGGCATTGGCTCCAATGCTGCTTTCCCCAAAATCCTTTGCCAATAAGGTAGTTGCTAACTCAAAAATTCCATGGTTGATAAATTTATTTCTCTAACTTGTCTATTTGTGCACTATACTCAGCCATACTGTGCTCTAAGATGCTCCTCTACCTTCTCCTCAAGTATTTGTATGCTTAAGAAGGTGTGGATATTACCTTTTGATAACTTCTCCCTTGCTAAGCTTCGACTAGTTTAGATCTCGATCGACATAGCCCCCTTTTGATGTCTTCTTGATTTGATATGTCCTCCTTGTGCTTCCACGAGTTGTCGTGATCCCTTAAAGTCTTCAATATAATGCCCATTGATGTCTCCAAGCCTAAAAAATGCTTTGATAGTACTGATCGGGGATGATTCTAACACCCCAATGCAACAATGGAAGATGGCTACCCTCCACTAGGTCCATAAGCAATGATATGTGCTTGTTGTTCTGATCTTTTCTCTAACTTTGTACAAACTTAAAATGAAATTTTGCAAAATGAAGTTAGACCTTGTGAGCTATCTAAAAAGCCTTAAATCATCCCAAATGAATATTCCACCTAGGATAATCATCCTCTGCAAAATAGGCTACCTGTTTGTAGCACTCTCAACCTATCTACAAAGATATAGCTTAACAAACTTGGCAATTTCTCAAAACCCACTCATTCAAAGAACTTGAAACTTTGGAGACCTTTGTCTGGTACAATCCAATTTGGAAAACCCTACCTACAGCTCTAGATAGAGAGGAGAAAAATCACAAGAAAATGAGGTAAGTAAGCAAGGGGTTTGCTTGCTGGAGTTTAGGACTTCACTAAACTAAGTGGGAAACTTGTAGAATGCAAAAAACACAAGAAACAAAGGCAAGATGGTGCTTATATAGACTTTTACTTTTCTTACAATCTTGCTAACCACCTAGGAATCAGTGTAAGTGCACTTTTTGGTGGGTGATTGGTGAAATTTGAATTCGATTGAGTTTTGTGGAGCTTCTAACTTAATTCCACAACTTTGGATCCTCCTTTTTATTGAACCAATTGTGAAACTTGTGATTGAGTCCTTTTGCTTGATTGAGACTTGATTTTCAACAAGGATATGAAATGGAGCTCAACCCAAAAGCTTTATAAAGAAAAAATGCATCCTAATGGTTAGACTATTTATGTCCAAAAGAGATCTCATAACACCTCAAGAGCCTACTAATAATAATGGTGATAATAGTTGATGGTGGATGATTCTAAGATGCCAATGCAACAATGGAAGAGGGATGCCAAGGCAACAGATTGTTTCATCCTTTGATACAATCCGTTATAGATTTCTTTCTTGCAATTAGGCCTCCATTGTAATTTCCTAAGAAGCATAGTTGTGTGTGTAAACCTTGTCAATCATTGATGGAAATCCATCTCCCATCTTGAAGTTGCGGAGATACCACTTAAAGAAGCTGAAGAGGTTTAGAGAAGCTTGAAAAGTTGGGTTGTCAGATGGTGAAGATGTTCATGCCTTTGGATACATGAAATATACATTGTGGGCTGTTGATTAATGCAATACAATTCAATGGGTACTTTGGAACATAAATAAGAACACTTTGATGCAAAAGAGATAGTTTGCACCTTGACTAGCTCACAAAAAATGTTTTATATTTGGATGAAGGTTGTGACCTCAAAGACTCAGAGTAGCCAATGAATGAGAATTCATTTTAACACTGATTGGGTGTAAACCTGGCTTTTCACAATCATGGAGAGGATGATCTTGCGACCTTCAACTAGAAATTTCTCTTAATCTACTATGTCAAATGACATGAGAATTTATATAGATAAACTAGTAAACTAATAGTTGCTCATTCACTCAAATATAAGTACAAGATGAGTGAGTCTGAGGAAGAAGGAGTAGAGAACTGATGTGGAACCAAGCAATGAACAAAATTGTATTTTTATTACATCAAATCATCATTCTCTTAATGTAAAAAGAATATGTGGTAGGACATAGATCTTTTGGTGGTTTTCTAGGACTCAAATATCATGGTTTTGAATTCAAATCCTCGTGGATTATTTGTTGATTTCATGGTTCTGAATTCAAATCCTCGTGGATTATTTGTTGAAGATGATTAGAATCTCTTCCTACATTATAAGAAAAGCAGAAGTTGAAGTTATATCAAGTTGAAGTTGGAGCTTTTTTGTAAGAGCTCACAGGCTCGTAGTAATTGAACAAAGAGCATCTACACAAATTCAATTAGAGTGTCAAGCTAAATAAATCAAGTTACTTCATGAACTTAGCCTCATTATACACAAAGCAATAAGTAAAATAACTTTGGGGTGTCACCTCAATGTTTTAGGAAGAAGTTGAAGTGCAGACACAGTCACATTCAAATCTTCATAATTCATGATCTACTCATTTAAAGATGATGAAAATTCATTTGTAAGATTAGAAGGATCCTATCTATGTTATCCAAGTGCAATTTTGGAAATTTTATACTCATAGTGAGAGAAAGAACCACACATGTTGAGGATGTACTTCAATGTACTATAGCAGCGCACCGATAATGAACAATCAAGATATATGACCATAATATGTATTGATATTGCACATATGAAACAAGGGAATTTTGGAGGACTTATCTTGCTTGGATTAAATTGAACTCATAACCTCAACTCAAAGCTCTTAGGATGGCTCTCTCTTACCCGTAACTATGGTTGGAATTTTTGCTACTAGTGAAAATGTTTCTTCATAATTAAATCCTTGTGTTTGTGGATACCCTTTGGCCACAATTCTTTCTCCATACCTATTTTGTAGACCCATCATAGTTTTCTTTACCTTTTATATCCATCTTGAACCTATAATCTTCATACATAGATCCTTGAGTACAAATTCCCAAGTTCGATTTTGCTATAAGACATCAATCTCTTCCTCCATGGCATTCATGCTTCTTCTTTGCTTCCTCATATGATGAGGACTCTTTAGATTTTGATTCCTATGCTAGGTATATTTAATGTTTATTAAGTAATACAATATTCATAGCCATACCTTTCTAGCTTCTTCTTCTCTAGTTGACATTCTAATTGTTTGTTGAGAGGATTCTACCACATCCCTCAACTCCTACACTTTGGCTTTCACTTTAGAATTCCTTGAATTGATTTCTCTCCTTGGAGTGTCCTGATCATCTTCAAAATCACTTTGTGATTCAATTGTGTTCCTATTCCTCTTTGATAGGATTGGAAACTCCTTCTCTAGTCCATGATGTAGTTTGATTCTTCTACGATAATCTTCAAACCATGATTTGTTTCCATCAATCACAACATCACTACATACAATCAAAACTTTGTCACTTGGATTGTACAGCGTGTAATGTGTTTAATTAAGGTCATATCCGATGAATGTACATTTTTCTAATTTAGGTCCAATCTACCTCTCGTATTTGATAATATGTGTGCATATTCAATGCACCCAAAGATCATGCAATAATCAAGGCTAGGTCTTCTTGTATTCCATGCCTCATAATAGGTCATTCCATCTAAAGCCTTTGTTGGAAGTGTATCCACCAAATAGGTAGTTTTTTATATATTTTCTACCCACAAGTAGTTTGGGAGTTTCTTTTCATTGAGCATTGACCTTGCATCCTCAACAATTTTCCTATTTCTTCTCTCTCTATGACTCCATCTTGCTCAAGAGTATATCTAGTAGTAATTTCCCTCTTGATTCCTCTCTCTTGGAGATAATAATCACATTAACGAGAGAAATATTCTCCCCCTCCATCTGACCTTAGTATTTTTGAGGTTTAACCTATTTGGTTCTCCAGAAGACCTAAATACTTTCTAAAACATGAAAACACTTCATCTTTATGCTTAATGAAATACAAGATAGTTCATCTGCTACAATTATCTAGAATGACACATATTACCTTGATCTAGAGATTGAAGGCTCCTTGGTTGTCCCCAAAAATTTATGTGGACCAACTTCAATAGCTCTCCATGAATGTAACCTTTCTTGTTGAAAAGTTTCCTCTTTGACTTACACATTGAAAAGCATTACAATAATATATCATATGTTGTTTTGATATATTTACTTGCCCGAGTACACTTTGATCCATGTTGATTTGTTTGAGAGCTCTATCTACTATGTGAGCTAGCCTCATGCCAAATCTCTAACTCTAATAGAGTCTGGGTGCCATAATTGAATAGTGCTTGATGTAGGTCTTTTTTAATCCTTGATGTAGGTCTTCAACAAATGCTCTATGCTTGGTAAAGGTAACTTGCAAACCATTCTCAATAATTTGACCTACCCTGATGCGGTTCTTGGTAAGAGTAGGCACATAGTGTAATCTAGTTAGTAAGTTCATATTACCATTTGGGGTCTTCATATTACCTATCTTCTCAATTGGATGCGTTGTGTCATCTCATGTTTAGACTTCATGCCTATTCTTTGCATCTTCCCAATGTGAGAGTAAAGCCACATTTCCTACCATATTATTTGAGCATCTTGAGTCTATATAAAACATTTGCTCATCTTTTTAACATTCCTTCTTAGTCATGTTCATGTGAAGAAGTGAATCTTCTTGATCTTCATCATCTATATAGTTTTTGTAGCCTCACCTTCCTTTGTATCAACTTTGATAGTTGTTGTATGAGTTGTTGTTGTATCCATAAAAATTATTGAATCTTTCTCTTGAGTTTCCATAGCCTCCTATGTTTTTTCCTCTTCCTCTTTGGTTGCTTGGTTTCCGAAAACAATTATTTGTAAGATGATTGGTTAGATCACATATGGCACAAGGCGATGATCCTTGATCTCTCCCCTTGCCATGTCTACCTCCCTTGCCTCTTCCTTCTAAGTCTCTACCTCTACGTGCAAAGTTGGCTTGAGAGGTACTTCCTTCATCATGAACCTTTGTACTTTTTCCTTTACTATCCTTGATTTTATTCTTAAGTGTATGGAGAGTAGAGGATTGACTATCTTTTTATTTTTCTCCATTCTTTGTAACATTTTCTTCATGTGTGAACAATTTCCTCATGAGTGTATAAATGTCAAGAACTTGCATGTCCAAGTAGAGGTCCATAGCTATGGTGAAGGCTTTCCATTTATCATCAGCTTTGTTCCCATTGATGACTTGCATCACTATTTGTTCTTCATCAATGACCTCTCCAACGTTTCCTATTTGGTCTACAATGTTCGTCTTCTTGGTGACATAATCAATCACACTTTTCTTTGGAATCTTCTTGAGAGTTGTAAACTCCATCCAAAGTTGATTCTTTTTGGCCTTGATTCTTGATAAGAAGAATGTTTCCAGAGCATTCCATGTCTCTTGTGATGTCTTGAAATTCCTAATGTGAGAAAGTGAAAAATTAGAGATAGAGAAAAGAATATATTGCCTTGCCAAAGCATCCTTTGAGCACCACGCATTCAACCTTTCTGGCTCCTCTTGTGTTGGTGAGCCCTTGGTTCTGAGTATTGGGATAATCTCATCTCTAGATATGTAACCATATAGGTTCCTTCCTTGTAAATAGGCCTCCATTCCAAGTGATTATGATGAGTAGTTACCTCGAGCCGATTTGTCAATAGATGAGGGAAATCCATCACTAATGATGCTTAGACTTTAGCTTTTCTTTGATACCACTTTGAAGATGTCATAGGGTATGAATCAACCAAAAGGTATCTGAGCCACAGACACTCAATATTCACTTTGATAGCTACCCTATACTGAGCTTCATGATTAGAAGTGGCCATAGTAGACTATTTCTTGCTCAACCAAGGTATGCATGAGCTACCAAGCATGAAGCAAAAACCACTAGTGGACACATGAGTGTCATAGCAACCCGCCCACTTTCAGTTAGGAAATGCATGTAAATGTGGTAGTAGTGATCCACCCTTGGGATAAAACAATTCAAGTAGCGGGGTACTAGTCTATTAGTGAAAGATGTGCTTGAACCACTACCAATGCTTGACACCTAGGCGATGCATAAATCTGCTCATCTAAGAAATAAAAAATTGAATATCAAATCGAGTTATGCATAAGTAATCAAGCATCCAATAGCCTACAGATAGAGAACAACATCACGAAGATGCAACTATAAACGTGTTTCCATAAGAAAACCAATAGTTTTAAAATCTTCAAGGCCAAAACATCGCACTAATGTGTCAATATACTTGGTTTGACACAAAGCTATTTCCCCATCAACTTACATAAATTGAATTACCAAATAATGATTCAAATGCCTCAAATTTGACATCTTAAAAGAGGCATGTGAATGAGCCCTAAACTTAGAAATGTGCTTCTCATCAGGAGTGTGCAACATTTCATCAACATAAGAAAACAATGATTAGAAGCACATCATTTGCATGCTTAACATATATGGTGCTTTGAGATGGACTATTTTCAAAACCATGTGCAATCAAGTAGACATGTATCTTTTCAAACCAAGAACATGGTGCTTGCTTCAAAACATATAAACCTTTTTCAACCTGCACACTTTGTTTTCATGCCCTTTCTATGCAAAACCATGGGGCTAAAAAACATACACTTCTTCATATAAGTTACCATTAAAAAATGTAGTTCAATGCCCGATTGATGTATATTGTAATCATGATGGGCTGCAAGTGCACAAATACTATGAATAGTATTCATTCTACATGTGGGTGCAAAGGTCTCATCAAAATCCTCTTTTTTTAGCATAATCTTTTGCAACAAGCGTAGGTTTATACCTCTCAACTATTCCATCAGGCTTACACTTTGGCTTGTATACCTATTTAGTTCCAATGGCATTTTTTCTAGGAGTCTAATCACATAAGGACCAAGTACCATTCTTCATCATAACATCATATTCGGATTGCATCCATTACATAGCAATTTGATGCGCAGAAAGCACTATGAGAGCTTGAACAAGTATGATATGATAGAGGTGCATCTAATTGGCTATGTCACAAATTCCACACCATCCATTTGTGCATAGTTTTTGCCTCCTCTATATTAGCCCTCTCTTCAACAAGTGCATTGTAATAAAGTAAGTCTATAATCCAAGGATCTTGCGGGTTCAGACAGATCTGAAATCGGACACCGTTTGGTCATCCGTGTGTATAACCAAAGATCTCGAGTTTAGACTTACTAGGAGGTCTTGTGCTCTTGTGAACAAGTGATCCACTTAGCTTAGTGGTTAAGTCTCAAGGATGTGAAGGAGAAGGTCTTGGGTTCAACCCCCATGGGAGACATGGGGAGAGTATTTTGCCCAAAGATCTCTAGAGCCTTCTAGAAGCATCCACTTAAGTTAACTCGAGTTAACTGGGACACTTGGTGCACATGTAGTTACATGGCTGACACATGGATGGTTAGTATCCACTTGCCCAAGAAGACAGTCCCTTGGAGAGAGCTATATATAGAGACATTTGGTTGGGAGGAGAGTCATCTCTCTAGCATGTGGTGGTCATAATCCTTGTTCTCTTGCATTGGTATCAGAGCCTTAGGTTGAGATCTATGGAGACTTTTATCTTCATCACTTTGTTTGTAAGCTCTTGCTGAGATGCGTGGAAATTCCATTGCTGTAGCACTTATTCATCTCTGTCGAAGTACTCCTCGCCGTACGTAGTCATTGCTATTGATTTGATTAGCCAAAATGATTATGCGTGCTCTTTGTAGAAAACGGGTTTTTGATCCCGCGACCTCCCACAGGTGACGTGCTTCTCTTATCGAAGAAGCAGACTCATTGATTTTAAGCTAGAAACAAGCGCATGCAGAACTGTAGTACGTGCACATTAGGAGCTTACAAAAAAGAGTTCGAATCTGGAACCGATGACGCACAGGATTCAAACATGGGACCTCGGGAGTGCAGAACCTGTTGTATCCACAACACCAAGTCGACTTCGTGCGAGCAATCTGCTGTGCCTTCTCCATCCGAATATTTTCCTTGAATTGACTGGATTTCGACACTAAACCATCTGTTCTGATTCCGGGAGACAGCAGAAGAGGAACCAAGATGTAGAGAACCGGGGTCTTATTGTCGCGTCAACAGATTGGAAAGGAGAGACCTCTCGTCTCCTTGCAGATCTACTAAGCTATGATCTAGATTCAGCGCTGTTCATCAAGCGATAGAGTGCCTTCATGCCTCTTGGCCATTCTCTCTTAAATTTATCTTTGCTCGTAGACCGCCCCAACATGTGTGTCTCGCATGTTTACCTCCAAAGGAGTGGCAAAATAAAAACTGATGCACTGCAGTGGAAGTGCGTCGGGAATCGAATCCTGTACCCTAACATTTAGAGGAAGCTCTCTTAACCACAGCGCAAAGTTTTGTTCGTGGCTTACAACGCGAACCCGTAACAACTGTCTATATGCTTTTGGCGCAGAAGAAGCCCTTTATGAAGGAGCAAAAGCTATTACGACCTTTGCTGTGAGCCAAGGATTCGTACTTGGAAACTCTTCCTTGGGAAGCGCTCGTCTATCCACGAAGAAAAGGTCTAACTTCGTGATCAGCACAGCACTTCTTGATCTAATTTCTGTGCAGGGAGATAAAAAGAAATTAGCGTCGGGAATAGATCCCGTGAACTTGCAGTGGAGCTACAATGACTTATCCGCTGTCGTAGAGGCTTTTGGTGATTAATATCTCTGCATATTATCTTCTGTTCTAATCCTCTCTCTGCTCTGCTAATCTCGAGCCGAGATCTTCTCATTCTGTTTACTCTTTGGAGTTTGCTCATTACCCAACCGAACCCGAGTGCATATCTGTGCTGATCAAAGCTGTAGAAAGCTAAAAGCTCGAGCAAAGTTCAAAGGAAGTGGAGCTATGGAGTGAAGATCCGGAGGCCTACCTTTGTCATAATTCTAGCATTTTCGGCTAGAATTAAGTCGACCTCGACGGACTAAATCATCAGGGACTATTTCTTGATGAAGAAGCCTCAAGGATGGTGCATACATTGATTCTTCAAAGCATGGAGACTGAAGTTAACCAAGATGAAGAATCACTCTTCCAAAGGATCAAGGGAAGGACGTAGCTCTATGAGGAGCTAAGTATTTTCTAAATTATGTTTTCATTTTGATAATTGTTTGGTCGAATGCTTTCATTTAGGATGCATTAATTAGGACTAAAAGCATAGTCCAATTATGGTTATCTCAACATGAAAGCTAATTAGAGGACTAAACGGTATTGAAATGACACAAAAGTATAAGTATTTTTCGGTTTTAGGCATGCAATTGAAATTTCTATTTCCATTCGGTTTTAGGCATGCAATTGAAATTTCTATTTCCATTCATGCACAAAAATGAAAAGATTATTTGTGCATAAAAGAATGTCTTATGCACATCAAGTTCGCACTTGCTTGGGAAAGGTAGTTAATTCTCCAGTTTATGTACCTGAATAATTACCTTTTGCCAGAATAGCAAGTAGGTTGTTTTTGCATGGATGCTTCTTTGCATACCTAATAAGCTCAAGATTTTCTTAAGTTCATTACACTTGCATGTACTCACATGCATTTGCACCCAAGAATGGGCATTTGCATACATGAACATGCATTTGCATGCAATTAGATGCATGAGCATACGCATGATTTTTGGTAAGTAGTTGAACACGTATACTTTCATTTCTTTCTTTTCTAACTTGACTTAGCTAGGTGAAAAAAATAGAAAATTACCTAGTTGCAAGGATCTTGACCATCATGCAACTAAGTATCTAGTCTATTTTTTCCCAAAAAAGTGATACATAGGTACCACTTAGTAGGAGTCTTTTTGAGGAAAAGAAAGCAAGTTGAAAGTAGGTATTCATAGAGCTACTTTCCAACATGCATGCTCAGTCTAAGTTTGGGAAGAAACCCATATATTCTTAGAAACTATCGAGGAGTTAGTTGTTTTTGGATGTTCATGTTCATGCATCCAAGTAAGGAAGTTCCTGTTGAAACTTGTAAGTTCAGCAAAGTTTGGAAGGTTTAATACTTTATTATTCATCAAACATTGATGAAAATAAGAAGAAGTATTGAACTTCTAGAATCCTTGGAACTCTAGTGTTCATAGATTTTAGTTTCCAGAAATGCATCTCGAGGCATGATGCAAGGTCTTCAATTGACGTAAAAATCTTTTGAAGGAAATTTGCATGATTCTATTTAAGCTAACTCAAGGCTTAAAAAAAGAAACCAAGACAAATATTAATTGATCTTTAGGAATCAAGTAATTTCCTAAAGTCATGACAATTAATGAAATGATTCAAATTATTTTCATTTCTGAAACAGATATCTTAGGAAATCCCGATATTTCCTAAAGACAAGTTAGGAAACAAGTTCTTTCCTAAAAGATTACCTTTAAGTGGTAAGGCCTTGAAGAGACCTAAGCAAAGTAATCTTTGGAAATTAAGCTATTTCCTAAAGATAAGCTAATGAAAGAGTCTAACTAACTATTTCATTAGTTAAATGAGAATATCTTTTAGACAAGCAAAGCCTTAAGTCTGGTCTTATCCAAAAGTCTAGAATTCCATTTGAAAATCTTTCCAGTAAAGGAGAAGATTCCAAGATGAATCATTGGATTGGAAAGCAAAAGATTCCAAGATGAATCATCTGCTTCAAGTTATAGCTTAGTATTACTTGATTCCTTGGTAGGAATCAAAAAGTTCTTGAAAGAAAAATCTCCCCAGACGTGAGACTAGTATCTTTTAAGAGAAGTTTTATAGAAGTAGTTCCCGGCAAATCCCTAACCACCAGGGTTGGTATTTAAGTCCAAATAAGTGATATAACCTAACGGTATATCAAAGATTCTTAGCTTTGGAATCTAAAAAGCATTAGAAAATGCTTGGACTTAAGTTGAGGGAAAGATCTCTAAAAATCCTGCAGGTAAGCAAAGAAGCTTAAGATAGTTTAAGAGATCTTAAAAGATAAAGACTAAGTTTTTATCTTTGTCGCAAGTATCAACCAGACTTGATCAAGCTTGGCCATGATTGTCCAAGAACGTGCGATTAGAACTACCCTGTAGATTGCCCAAGTATTGGTAGTAAAAATTCCATTAGGAATGATTCACTCAAGTTCCATTTATTGAATGGAAAATTGTGAAAAAAATAAGTTGTTCCAAGTCTGAACAGAGTAAAGTAATTCCAAGAATGTAGTCTGCAACCGTGCAAACGGTACTTAAGTCTATGGAAGGTAAAACATAAACGTTTGCCTATCCTTAAAGGGATTTCGGTACAAATCCAGAAAGCATGAGCGGATGCTCAGACTTATGCAGTAGAGAGATTCCTGTAAAAGTCCTGGCTAGGATAGGTACCTAAAAGCATTAGTAGAAAGGACTCTAATGACAAGAAGTCAAAAGCTCTTGTCACTACAAAATTGGTCATGAATAACCAATTGAACTTGAATTTGAGAAATTCAAGAACTTGGAATTCTGATTGGTTTTCATTTGAAAACCCTAGCAAAGAAGAATTGATATTCTATTAAAGGTTTTCAAGTTCCCAAGGTTAAGCACAATATCGTGAAATGATCATGTCAAGGGATTAAAACCTAGAATATCAAGATAGAGAGCATGCCTAAAACTGTGAAATTCTTGTCAAGAATTAAAGCTAGACGGTTCTCTATCAAGAGATGTTGTACACTTTAGGATAAAATTCACTCACATGTCAATATGAGTATGAAATAGGGTGGTATGGGACACCAGATTTTATACTCAGATTGATGTAGGAAAGATGGTATGGGACATCGGACCGTGAGATGATGATTATCTTTTAGTCCTCGTTTGGATCTTGAAGTTCGGTTTGATCTTCAAGGGAATTAAAACTTCAAAGAAGGAGTTTAAATTCAAGAAGAATCTCAAGATACTTCAAGACGACTTCAAGATCAAGGAAACTGAAGATATGAAGTAAGTAACTTCCAAGATCTTCTTAGAACACCTCAAGCTTAAGTGTTATTGATCAGAAATATTTGATAAATTTCTGAAAGAAGTTGGACTTTGATTTTGAGTTGATCTTTTCAACTAAAGATTTAATTGACTAAGTCAAGCATCAAGTTCCTAGTGTAACTTGATAAATTCACTCTTCTGACTCAAAGAAATGCACAAGAATTGCATTCACAATTAGGAGTCAAAAAGATTGAATGTGACCTGAACTTAGTCTCAAGTGAAGCATTATTTGAGTACGAAACTCATCAACAGAATCTCAGTGGGTCGACACACTGATATTGGTTACCACACTAGTATCTTGTGGTTGGATGATGTTTTTGATTTTCTTTGAATCTTTTTGAGAATCCAGTTTATTTCTCTTAAAGATAAAGACAATGCTTCAGTACCTTGTTGAAATAGATCATTGAGAATTTAAAGTCCTGAGTCAACTAGACTTTGACTCATAGCAAGTTTACATATATTCGAAGTCTGAATTGGTTGTACAGAGTCTTAGTTATTTCTTTCCGCTTTCCAAATCTTTTGGAATTGACTCAGATATGGTATCTGATTTCTTTTGCAAAAGACCAGGGTTAGCCGGTTAGAATTAGATAACTAACTTGAACATCCTAGATAGATGTTATGTACAAGAACCTTTTCAATCTTCAAAAGATGATAAGTCTAAGTGGACTTATTCATTTGAGTTTGCTTCAAGTTAAAGCATAAATGATGTCCTAGATTCCAGTATACTCTAGAATAAAGAAGTCAAAAATTGTTCATCAGATTGATAATTCCGAAGAACTTTCAGTTAAAATCTTTGAGAAAAGTGTCTTAAGTTGGACAATTTTCATTTTGAAGTTGTATTGGTCAAGTTGGTATGGTTGACTCCACCAAAATGGTAAACTTTCTCCTACAGTTTACAAAGGATTTTTAAACTCATTAGGACAAAGTAGTCCTCTAGTTGGGTGAAAAAATCAAGTAACTGTTGGATCAAGGTAAACCATTATACAAACATCTAAGTTAGATGTTTGGGACAACCAAACTTCAAGTTCTCAAAAACAAATTCAAGTGAATCAAGAATTCTTAAAGTCTTGCAAGGGATAAGAATCCTACCTTCATTACTAAGTCCATGCACCAGGTATTCCTAGAAATGGACTAGTAATTTGAATCCACCCAATTCACATGTTTGTGCCTAGATCGCACATCTAGAAACTATGAATTGGCCAGGGATGTGTTTAGATCCACCCTTGTTATTCTTCACTAGTTTGTACTTTGTCCCGTTCATCAAAGTGCAAACCCGGATAGTGTTTTAAATCATTTGGGCAGGGATGCCACCACAGAGATGAGACACGTTCTTCCAGTTCTAGAACATGACCATGTTCTTCCAGTTTTAGAACATGAGGCTCGGGGGTTGCCTATAGTATGTATATAGCTCTATTTTCAAGGACGAAAATATTTTCCAAGGGGGGAAGAATGTAATAAAGTAAGTCTATGATCCAGGGATCTGGCCGGTTCAGACAGATGTGAAATCGGACACCGTTTGGCCATCCATGTGTATAACCAAAGATCTCGAGTTTAGACTTACTAGGAGGTCTTGTGCTCTTGTGAACAAGTGATCCACTTAGCTTAGTGGTTAAGTCTCAAGGATGTGAAGGAGGAGGTATTGGGTTCCCCATGGGAGACATGGGGAGAGTATTTTGCCCAAAGATCTCTAGAGCCTTCTAGAAGCATCCACTTGAGTTAACTCGAGTTTATTGGGACACTTGGCGCACATGTAGTTACATGGCTGACACATGGATGGTTAGTATCCACCTGCCCAAGAAGGCAGTCCCCTGGAGAGAGCTATATATAGAGGCATTTGGTTGGGAGGAGAGTCATCTCTCTAATATGTGGTGGTCGTAATCCTTGTTCTCTTGCATGCATCATGCAAATCCGCATAAAAAATGGAATGATCAGCATCATCATGTGAAACCTATAAATATTGAGAAATCACCTCATTGGGGTTGGCATCTGATTGTCCACGTGTAAAAAGAGGAAGCAAAGTGTTATGCACATCCTTGGAGCTAATTGATGTCTCGTTAGTACATGAAATTAATGGTTGAATTGCATCTTCCACAAAAATAGCATCATGGCTAATGAAGATATCTTTAGTAGGTGGATGATACAGAAAATAGCCTTTGCTTTCTGATCTATATCCAACAAAAATACATTTCACTACTTTATCATCCAATTTCCTGCATTGTTGTTCAGGCACTAATGCATATGCCAGACAACCAAAGAGATGCAGATGATCAACAGATGGCTTGTAACCATGCCAATCCTTATATGGACTGATAGGCTATAGTGATTTGGTGGGATACCTATTAAGTATATACGTTGGACACATAATAGCCTCCAACCAAAAGCTATGTGGTTAAGCCTGACTTTTGATCATGCACCACACCATTTCCATGAGAGACCTACTCTTTCTTTCAACAAATCCATTTTGTTGAGGTGTATATGGCATTGTACACTAATGTTTTATCCCACGATCATCCAGAAACGCATTAAACTAAAAAGACATGTGTCCCCCCATTGATCAAAATGGAGGGTGCCCATTTTGCATGCTCATAGATTTTCGGCCACAACCAAAAACTATTTCAACCACATAAACAATTCCAACTTTCCTTTCATTGGATATACCCATGCATGTGTTAACCATTAAACGGTCTAATCTAGCTTGCTCGCAACCTCTCAAGAATGAGAACTTTTCAAAGTTAGATAAAACCATTGAGTACTTTATTAGAGAATTCTCTAAGGGAGATAATTCTCTATGGGAGGATTCAGATCTCACACTTCCTCTCTACTCCACAACTTGAAACAATGGGTTTGGAGACGGTGCATTTAGCCACATTGCATTTCAAAAAATACATATTAAAATGTCCAACTCATGAATTACTTTTTCAACAGAAGTTGGTATCTCTATTTATTGATGAACTAAGTATTAGCGAGATGCAAACTTTAGTGTTCGTAAGACGATCATCAAGTGTGGATGAGCGCATTAAGTAATACATTGATTTGGAAGATAGTCTAGAGCTAGCGTTCACTCAGATATTTTTATGGATGTCTTAGTTGAGAAGTTGGCTAAGAAATTGAATCTCCCTATGGGTTCTAATAGACATGACGAGAGATCTCATCTACGTAGATGGCACCATAATTGCATTGGTGATCATTCGAATATTTTCTATCCTAGACCAAATTAAGGGTATCAATCTTCTTAGTAACAACTTAATAATTCTTAATGGTGTGAACTAGAAAATAAACTATTAAACATGCCACTATTGATTGCAATCACAATCATGAAGTTGTACATCAACCTTTATCTATCCAAAGGCCTCAAACATGTCAAAATCCATAATAATTTCAACATACTCGATAATAATATCACTTCGGAATGAATAGATATCCACAATACAATTCATAAGGACAAAGATAATATCAGAATAAGGATTTTTCATATAGACAAAGGAAACATCACTATGCCGAAGGGCTACGATACACTCAATATGGGTGAAACCCCAACACAGAAAGTGCTAGGGCAACAACCTCCTCGACTTAACCAAGTCATTCAAGCAAAGTACATAGTAAAAGAAAAATGTTAAAGGTCTTTGGTGCAAGTAGAACACTCATTATTTCAAGGAGGAATGATATAATTAAATACTATTATTATGACAATTATAACGAAGAAAAAATGGATGCTTATGCATGACAAAATCCTCCATGAGATCAAGTTCAATATTCTTATGAATAGAACATACCTTAGACCACAAGTGTATGGTTTTCTGTTCAAAACCACACAACACAAATCAAATGGTTCATTAATAGAGACCAACAATTCCTAAGGGTATGTGCTATAGATGCAATGGAGATTTCTTGTTTTGGAATCCACCTATAGTCCCAATAAGAATGAATAGTAGTGCAGTGCTCAAACTAGGTTTTGGGTTGTGCTCACGATGCCGTGTACATCATGTAATCAAGCATTCTCCTAAGAACCTAATTTCCCTGAGCACACAGTAATCTATCTTTTATTGAGATTCAATAAGAGTTATGAAATTAACATGAAGTATGAAATCTAGGGAATACAAAGAATGTTGTGCAACAGCTTTACTAGGATATTGGATATCAACATGTCTCCAACAAGTTAGAAGATGGGTCCCCTAAGAAAAATGAAATATTTTGGTATAAAACGATAGTAAATATAATAATTTAAACTATTTTTGTAATTCACTTAAAAAAGTGTATAAAAGTAAGTCTCTCAAGTAACTTTTCATTTTATGCATGACTATAAGACAATAACCAATAATAATGACCTAGTGGAATAAGATCAATAGGTAGAGTAGTGAGAAGTAGAATATACTAACAGATATACAAATAGAAATACAAACATATACAAAAATAGAGAACTTAGATTTTCAAACTGTCAATAGTAATTTACAACGATGAAACTATCCACCCATGCCCTCCCACTATGGAGGCTCAATGGCATAATTGATAGACTCTAGATGAAGTGATTTATAGTGCAGACATGATCTCCGGGCTTGCTTGATATTAATCTAGGCATAACTATCACGATCATCTATAATTTGAAACAAACTAAATTACTTATCTATTGGACTAGATAATCCACTAGATTGAATCATTGGACTAGTCGACCACTAGATGAAACCATCAAAGTCACCATAATTCCAGAGTGGTCGACTACTTAACTCTCATACCTCTAGAATTCTAGTGTGACTAAAGTAAGCCTGCCTAGCTTTCTAACTAGACTCACATAGATCATTGAGTACCTTTGTTGGTCTCATGTAGACCTCATCATAAATGTCTAGACTCTTATCATGGCTTCTCCTCATAATGGGGGCCATACAACTTAGATTACCATGGATCATTTGTGGTCCTATGTGGGTTGACTATATCTAACACCCCCCTCAATGTCCACTTGTGGTGAACTACCTTTTTGGTCCACTGCCAAGCTTCCAAGTATGTCAATACAATTGCTCTCTCCCTAGGGCCTTGGTGAAAATGTCTTCTCCATTTTCCTTTGTTCAACAAGAGCCCATCTCGATGACTCCGTTATTGATTAACTCTCACACATAGTGATACTCGATTTCTATTTTCTTGGTATGTGCATGATAAAAAGGATTCTTGATGATGGCTATGGAGCTCTAGTTATCAGATTTCAACCTTGTAGCCTCCTCTCCTTGAATTTCTATATGCCATAGGATCCTTCTCAACCATACTACTTCACATGAAGCAACACATGTTGCTTTGTACTCAACTTCAATAGAAGATAGCACTATGGTCGGTTGCTTCTTACTGATCGAAGAAAGAATCCCCAAACCTAACAAAAAACAATAACCAAAAACCAATTTTCTAGAATCACTATCTCCAAACTAGTTTGAGTCATAGTATCCACTCAAAGATGATCCTTGATTATAAAGAATACCATACTGAATGGTTCCTTTAACATACTTGAGTATCCGCGTGCATGCCTTCCAATTAGTTAAGCATGGCTTATTAGAGAGCCTACTTACTATACCAATAGCATAAGAGATATCCAATATGCTATTACACAAGTAGATGAGACCTCCAACTAATCTCTTGTATCTTCCAATATCCACCGGAGGCGAAGTATCTTCAATATATAATTTTGTGTTGATCTCCATTAGTGTAGAAATTCCCTTGCAATCCTCGATGTTGAATGCCATCAACACCTACCTCACATACTTTTGTTGCAAAATAAAGATCTTCCCTTGTTCTTGTTGGACTTCAAGACCTAAGCAATAATGCATTAAGCCCAAATCCATCATATCAAATTCTAAATTTACAGAATATTTCGTGTGTTTAAGAAGTGCATCATTATTTTCGGTAATCACAAGGTTGTCTACATAGAGTACAAGCACAATTTTCCTCCCTCCTATCTTTAGAACATACAAACTAGCATTAGAAGCACATCTTTTGAATTCTATATCCAAAAGACATCTATCTATCCATTGGTACCACGCTCTTGGGGCTTGTTTTAGCCCACATAATGCCTTTTTCAGCTTACATACTTTGTTATCTAAATGGGGAGCCTCAAGCCCTAGTAGCTAAGACATACATACCTCCCCCTTGGTGTCTCCATTCAGGAACATTGATTTAACATCCATGTGGAATAATTCCCATCGTTTATGTACAGCAAGAGCTAGCACTAGTCGAATAGTAATCATTCTTGCTGTCGATAAAAACATTCATTGAAGTCAATGCCTTTGAATTGTGAATAACCCTTTGCAACAAGTCTGGCTTTGTACTTCTCCAAAATACCATCAGCCTTTTACTTTAGCTTCCAAATCCACTTGGCACCAATGACCTTCCGCTTTGGAGGTCACTTGCTCCCAAGTTCCATTCTTCATGATATTGTTGTATTCTATTTGCATCATAGTTCTCCAATTTTGATTCTGGAGTGCTTCTTGCACACTGGCCAACTCGTTTACTTGTTCACCGATAATCTCTGCAATCAATGTTGATTTTACAATATGGGCCTCTACCCGTCTCTCTTCATCGATTCTTTGTGACCACCTTGGACCATCCACAACCTATTCTTATGATTATGGGATGGGATTTGTAGAATCATAGAGCTGTCGTACCCCATGTGGCAATGGCTTTTCCACTTGAATAAAAGTAGGTTGGTGACTTTCTGTCTCATCATCTGAGGATGATGCTTCCTTCTCTTTTGTAGAAGTGCTAGCTTATGGGCCAAGTTCATAGTGGATTACTTCTTCATCTGATTATAGAGTGGAAGAAATCTTTTCTCTTCCACCACATGTGGCTGCTCCTCCTTGAACACCACATCGCGACTCGCTATGACCCTTTTTGCCTCTAGATCATAAAGGTCTCAAGCCGTCTTCTCTTCATTGTACCCTAAGAAGATACATTCGTTGCTTTTTGGCTGAAGCTTGCTCCTCTCTTTTTCTAGAATGTGTACATAACATGGGAAACAGAACGCTTTCTATCAGTGTAGGCCTCTTGTGGGGTCTTTCCATCAAGTGCCTTAGTTTAGCTTCGATTTAGGATGTAAACAGTAGTGTTGACAACCTCTATCCAAAAATTATATTCAATCCTTTTCCCTTCAACATGCACCTTGTCATCTCCATGATGGTTCATGGCATTCAACAACACTATTCTATTGAGGGCTATGTGCCATAGTCAGTTCATGCTTGATTCCTAAGCTCTTGCAAAAATCATCAAACTTTGTTAACATGAACTCCCCACCACCATCCATCCTGAACTTCTTCATCCTCTTCACAATTTCAGTTTCAAGAAGTTGAAGCCATTCTTTAAACTTATTAAAAGCTTCAGCCTTATTAAAAATAAAGTACACCCACATCTTCCTTTTATAGTCATCGACAAGTAACATAAAGTAGCAAGACCCTCCCAAGGCTTGTGTAGGCATTCTTCCACACAAGTCACTATGCACCAACTCTAGAGGACTTCTTGCTCTATTCTTGCTTACTTGTGGAAATCTTTCTTTGCTGCTTGCCCATCATACAAGCTTCACATGGTTTTATAATTTCTACAACCGAAGGCAAGCAAGCAACCGTACCTTTTTGGTGCATCTCCTTCAGTACCCAGTACCCAATTTGGCCAAATCTCTCATGGCAAAGCCTACTTGTGCCCACACTTGTCATGACTATAAGACTAGACAACTCGTACACATTGTTCCTCCTTACTTCGAGACCTAATGACATTGTTGTTCTGCTCCAAAATCTCAACTCCTATCTTGTTGAAAGACACTTGATAACCCTAATCAATTATAGATGCTATTGAAAGTAGATTTCATTTGATTTGTGGAACATAGAACACATTAGAAAGCTTTCTAATGTCCCCATGATTTTTAAAGAAAGACATCATACCTTTGCCCTTAGCAGGACATCTTGCATTGTTGCATACCTTTACCATGAGAGAGGTTGTGGGGAATTGTAAAGGTCTTTTCTCCTCATCATGTGACAAGGGGCACCACTCTCCAATACCCATGGATCACTTGTAACTCAATCGTCAACTAAGGAACACATTTCCTCTATTGTAAGAAAACAACTCAAGCTCAATTTTGGCAGTGTTGGAAAATTCCTTGACCTTACCGTTTTTCAAGGAGCCACCTATGATCTTGACAGAATAATTGTTCCAATAACAAATGGTCAAATTCGATGTGAAGAGGTGATGGTATAAGTGCAGAGATGAGTCTGTGTTGCAACAAACCTGCTCTTCACTAGACAATGTGACCCAACCAATGCTTAGTAATTTCCTAACCTTCCAAAAAATGCATAAGAAACCATTAAGTCCTTAGGAACATCATTTCCAAATGTTTGCATGGAAACACATAACTTCTTCTTTATAAGGAGTGAGAAGAATCTTCTATATTTGTATAAGAAGGTCAGAAAAACATGCTCAGAGCTCACAACCTAATACGAATTGGCTTAAACTCTTTTTCACACATCTACTTGAAGTCTATGGCTAAGTAAATCAAGTTTTTTGATGAATTTAGCTGCACCATAGAGTGAGAAATGAATCTAACAAGCCTAGGGGCTCATATTGAGTTTTCATGAACAAGAAGGTGTGCATAAACAATCAAATTTAAAGATTCATATCTCAAGGTATACTCATCCAATTGTGATGAAACTTGATATCTAAAAACTTGAAACTCGTATCCAACTAAGAGGTGTAAAATCATAGAAAATAGATGCCTACACATAAGTCAGCAAGACAAGTTCATTGTGTGCATGAATGTATTCTAGCAGCATATAGAGAAGAACTTACTCAAGGCAATGATCAAGAATGTGTACGATATTAAACATATGATAAATGTGAAGTGTAGAGGACTACTTCTTAATGAAGTGAGCACAAAGTATGCTCAATAATGTGGCTCAGCCTCTCTAGGAAAGGTGTGATGTCCCACAACTAAGAAGCATATGTATTTATACATGATGTTTGAATTTAAATTTCTATGAGTCATCTACCTAAAAATAATCCTACACTTTAGGGATGGTATAAAATTGATTCCATTTACCAAAATTCCTGGAGTAGGATCCCTATCATCATGAGATTCCATCTTCTTTTACCTTTTATAGTTATCCAACATAAATACAAGGAATTTCCACAAGCATGTGTTCTCATGTGAACATATTTTTGTAAGATGATATATGAGAGTAGTCCTTCAAGCTTAGATAATCTCTTAGGCTTGGTATTTGCACCAACATCTCCCCCTCAAGCCCAATAAGCTTGATTCCTTCATCCTATAAGATCTATTGCAATTCAATCATTGATTTGAACCTATTCAACTTGCTTCCATTCAATGCCTTTATCATCATATATGCACATTGTTGATGTGTTGATACATATGAAAGTTGAATCTCGCTGATTGTAATATTTTCTTTGACATAATGATAATGCACTTCTATATGATTCATCCTGGCATGACAAATGGGTTAGCAAAAAGATGTAAGGAACTAATGATATATCCGAAGATGTGTGCAGTGGAAGACTTTAGCCCTAAATTACAATATAGACTTTTAATTCACAATGCTTCTTGTGAAGAATTTGTAAGTCATCTATATTTAGCCTCAATTGATGAGAGTGCAATAGTTGGTTACTCCTTTGAAGTCCAAGAAATCAAACTTATACCTACAAAAGTTAGGTATCCAGATGTGATTCTCCTATCATCTTTATAACCTACCCAATCTCCATATTAAGAGAAGAGTTTGATATATATATCAGATGTGCAAGGATAATATAAACCTTCATTGATTGTACCCTTAAAATATTTCAAGATTCTCTTTGATGCTTCCATGCGAGGTTTCCTTGGATTATACATGAACTAAATCGACACTTACTCCATAGCAAATGTCCAATCTTCCAAACCTAAGAAGTATGCAAGCAAACCAAGATCATTAATGTTGAGTTCTTCTTTCATTTGGAGTTTGATCTTTCTAATAACTTCACATGGATATATGACGTTTGATTGGTTTCTTTGAATGAAGAGGGAAGGACTCCCTTGCTCACATTGAATCCTTTATCCTACAAGTAACTGAAAATCCTATGTTTCCAAGTCCTTGGGGCTTGCTTCAACCCATACAAAATTTTCCTCAATGTGCACACATATTCAGGAAATGATTGATCTTCAAAACAAGGAGGTTGACCCATCTACACCTCCTCTAATATCCATTTGTTTCAAAAAGTATCTTTTACATCCATTTGATAAGCCTTTTAATTCTTGGAAGATGCATCACTCATGGGTACCCTAATGGTAGGCATGTTTGCAACAGGTGAAACTATTTCTTCATAATCAATACTTTGTGTTTGTGCACTCCCTTGGGCCTTTAGCCTTGATTTTAACCTATTGATTGAACCATGGAAGTTTTTGTTTATCTTATATATCCATCTTGAAACTATCAATTTCATAGATAGATTATGGGCTACCGATTCCCAGGTCTGATTTTCTTGTAAGGCTTCTATTTCTTCTTCCATAGCATTCATCTACTCATAATTATCCTTGGCTTTTTCTTATGTTAAGGGTTTTTCATAATTTGATGCATGTTCTAGATATATTGAATGTTAAGTGACTAATAAAGTATCATATCCATACCTTTCTCACTTCTTTTTCTCTCTAGTTCACCTTCTAATGGTTTGTTAAGAGGATTTTGCCACATCTCTCAACTTCCTCTTTGGTAAGGTTGGAAATCCTTCCTCTAGATCATAGGGAAGTTTGATTTTCCTATAATCATCCTAAAGGCTTGACTTGTTTTCATCAAACACAACATCTCGTCTTATAATGAAGCCTTTGTTGCTTGGGTTCTATAATCTATAACCTTTCTAATTAAGTTCATAGTCAATGAAGATGCATTTCTTTACCTTCCGATCAAACTTGCCTCTAATGTGTGAAGGTATGTGTGCATATGCTATGCACCCAAATATCTTGCAATGATCAAGGCTAAGTCTTTTTCCATTACATGCTTCATATTGTGTCATACCATTCAAAGCCTTTGATGAGAATATATTTATCAAATACATCGCTTCTCCCTCTACCCACAAGTAGTTGGATAGCTTCTTCTCATAGATGATTGACCTCGCAACCTCCAAAATCGTTATATTCGTTCTTTCTATTCATCCATTTTGCTCAGGAGTATACTTGTTGGAGATTTCTCTTTTGATCCCTCTCTCTTGCGGATAAGAACCAAAATCATGGGAGAAATATCCCCCCCTCTATCTAATCTTAGTCTCTTTAGGGTTTTACCTTTTTGGTTCTCTACAAGAGCTAAATAGTTGTCTGAAACATGAAAACATTTCATATTTATGCTTCACAAAGCACTATACTCGATTTGCTACAATCATCTATGAATGATACATAATACCTCGATCCAAAGATTGAAGGCTCATTGCTTGGTCCCCATACATCTATATGAATGAAATCTAATAGATCTTGATGTATGTAACCTCTCTTGGTGAAGGCTTGCCTCTGTGACTTACCAAATTGACAAACATTATATTTATAACTTATATGTTGTTTGGATATATTTTTTGGACCAAGTACACTGATCGCTACTAATTTTTTTGAGATCTCTTTCACCCACATGAGCTTATCTCTTTTTCCAAATTTCCAACTCTGATAGATTCTGACTACCATAATTGAACAATGCAATATTTTTAGTGCCTTGGAGTTCACACATGAACAATGAACCTAATTTCTCTCCTCATTCTATTTTCTTGAATCCCTGATGTGGGTCTTCAACAAATGCTCCATGCTTGGTGAATCTAAGATGCACTCGCTTCTCAAAAATCTGATCTACACTTATGAGGTTCTTGGCAATGGTTGGCACATACAATGTTATTCTTAGTAAAAACATATTACCATTTGAAGTTTTCACATTACCTATCTTCTCAACTGGATGCCTTGTGTCATCTCTTGTTTGGAGTTCATGCATATTCCTTGGATCCCCAAATCTGAGAGAAGAGCTACATTTCTTGGCACATGATTTGAGCATCCTAATTCTATATAAAATACATGCTCATCTGCTTTGTATTCCTTCATAGTCATTTTCATTAAAAGAAGTGATTCTTTTTAGTTTTGTTCATCTGCATAGTTTTCTTAGTCCCTCCTTATTTTGTATCCACCTTGATAGTTTTTGTTGTTGTATGAGTTGTTATTATATCCATAATAGTTGTTGAATCTTTCTCTTGAGTTTCCTTAGCCTCCTCTATTGTAACCTCTTCCTCTTTGATTCTTTGGGTTCTTGAAACAATTCTCTATAATATGATTGGCTTGACCACATACGGGACATGGAGATGAGCCGTGAGCTCTCCTCCTACCTTATCTACCTCCTCTACCTCTATCTCTTGATCCCTTTATTGTCCTCGATTTTATTTTTATCTCTAAAGATAGCAAAGTATTGATTACCTTTGTTGGTTATCTTCAATGTTCATAAGTTGTGCATTATGTGTGAAGAAGTGTCCCATGAGTGTGTTGAGATCAAGAACTTGCATGTCCATGTAGAGGTCCATAGTTGTGGTGAAGGCTTAGCATTTATCATGTGCCTTCATTCCATTGATCAAAGTCAATCACACTTTGCTTGGGCATCTTCTTGAGTGTGGTGAGTTCCATCCATAACTAGCTTTTCCTTGCCTTGGCGCTTAATGAGAAGAATGCTTCAAGAGCATTCACTATTTCTTGTGATGCCTATATGTGGAAGTAAGAAACTAGAGATAGAGATAAGGATGTATAACCTTGCTAAAGCATCCTTTGAGCACCATGCATTCAACCTTTCCTGCTCATCTTGTGTTGGTTGGCCCTTGCTTTTGAGTATTGGCATCATCTAATCTCTAGATATGTAACCATAGAGGCTCCATCCCTATAGATATGCTTCCATTCTGGGTGGCCATGCTGCATAATTACCTCGATCATTTTTGTCAATGGATGAGGGGAATCCATCACCTAGGATGCTTAGATGCTCTAATACCACTCAGACAAGGTGACGGTATAAGTCTATAGATGAGTTGGTGTTGCAGCAAACCTACTTTATGCAAGCCAATGTGACTCTAGGGATGCTTAGTACAGTTCCTTAGCTTCCCAAAAATTCATAAGAAACCATTGAGTCCTTTGGAACATGATTTCCAAATGTTTGAATCAAAATAGATAACGTCTACCTTGTAAGTAGTGATAGTGTCTTTTGTCATATACATCCAAAAGGATAAGCCTACAATAAAAAGACATGTTTCTAGTGCTTAGATTTAAAAACGATGATTCATTCAAGAGATAAATAAATCAGATTATGTTCCTGTTTTATGTACTCTACTCATTATTAATGAAAAAGAAAATTTTCCTTAGGGATATTGTTTTTGAAAATCTATTTTAGCATGCGTCATGGATGTTTAAATAGGGGAAAAAGGGAAAATTAATGTTCACCAAGGAGTGACTTTTGGAAAATTAACTATTTGAAACCGCCAGAAATCTTGTAATGGTGAACAGGTTCTTCTGTTTTACATTTTCTTCATTTATATGTAGATTAGTTGAAAGTGTACTCCTTTTGGTTTGAGTAAAACATGAGCTTTAATGTGCAGATTTAAAAGTTACTTTTTTCTTGCTTATGAGGCTTTTTCACCCGCTTTTTCTTTCATTATGTTCGAGACAGACTATAAAGCATATTTAAGCAAAAAAGCCTTATTCATGATAGCGTAATTTTTGGTAGTTTGACTTGGTCAAATTACTAAACGAAACTCCATGATGATCATTTTTTTAAAACTCTTCAAGTCATAATACATTATTCATTCAAAAATATGTCCCAAATCCCCACTACTTGTGAGATAATTAGCTGTGAACTCATGAATCAAAACAACTTCACGATGCTTTTCAAAGTTTTTGACATGTTTAATAAACACACTCCAATAATTATCGAGCAATTTGGATCTAGAAATAATCAAAAATATAAACTCGAATTGAATTGCACACTTGGAAATGTGAATATACATAGATTTGAGGAAATATATTTTTCAATTAAGAAGTTAATTACAAGAATTTCTTAAAATGTATCGAAAGCTTTGGTGAAAGCTTCTTTGGATTTACGGAAAACTAAGGAGTTTCTTAAATTTCGGGCCACAATGGTCAGCTCATCTGCACCTATGCCATTTCTTAGGCACTTCTATCCAAAATGTGGCCCTCATAGTTCTCGGACAAACTCATGATAGTCCCTCATCTATTTACAAAGATACACTATTTGCATTCCCAGTTAGGAGATCTTCACAAAGGCTTCTCGATGCTTCCCAATTCACCATTTTGAAAGCTACCTCTAGTGAATACTTCATGTGAACAACTAGAATTGTTCCGTCGTGCAAACTTTTCATATAGTTCCTCTTGGATGAGTCCCTTCCCAAGCTTTTTGCACGCACACCACCCTTCCGAGAAATGACCAATTTAAAATTTTGGGCTATAATAAAATAGAGATCAATTAAGATATAATACATAGAACAAAAAATCATATCAATGTGTATATAGTTAGGGTGGCTACATTATACAATGTCACTACTTATTCCTTTTTTATGTCGAATATACCTTGGAATTTGAAGTCTCGATCCTTAAAATCATATGATGTTACCTTCTCTAAGGCGCTCTTGGGATAGTCTTCATGTCCCTCAAGTCTCTCTAAGCATCATTTTCTAAGAAAGATATTGAATCATTGAAATGGGATACTGCTTATCCCACTTAGAAGTTGTTCTTTTTTGTTTGAGCTACTTTTGTAGACTTATAATTGTTATATAGTGGCAGCATTGGAGTCCCAATCAAGTAAGTCACTTGATCTAATGGTTAAGAGTCAAGGATGCAAAGGAGGAGGTCTTGGGTTGAAATCCCACAAGGACATGGAAGAAGGTTTTTCCAAAGAACTCTAAAGCCTTATTGAAGCTGATTTGGGCTAATTCAACTTAATTGGGACACATCCTTGGTCAACCACTTGAGTGTACTTAATAGAACGAGGACACATGAAAGACATGTAGCCACTTGCCAGTTTAATCACTCCTTAAGGAAGCTATTTATATGAAGCTTGGTTGGGAGGAGAAAGAAATTCAGTCTAAGTTCTGGCCATGATACTAACATTACACTGGTAGCCAAGCTGTTTAGGGGACCATGATGCTAGGATCGGACATTATTGGCAAGGGTACGTGATCCTTTGGTGGTGCAAAAATGTTGGGTACAGGTTAACAATTATAGGTGAACCTCCCCCAAAGCTTTTGCAAAGTGCATCTCTTGAATACCTAAGGAAAAAGATGAGAGAGATGTTCGATGGTGCATATAGAGGTTAAGAAGGACAAACAATCGTGCATGCAACTACTTTTAATCCCATGTAACGGTTAACGATGAAGAAGGAGATCGATGATGCCAAAAATAATTGTGTGGCCAAGTTTTTTTAATCCGAGGATAGAAACAGGAAAAACAAATCTTCTCTTTCTCTCTCTCTCTCTCTCTCTCTCTCACACACACACACACACACAACTCCACATACCCAATATCAAATGCTCCACAATATAAGTTCTTAGATTTGAATGCGATTTCCTTGTTTTCCTTTTTTCGGTAGCAAAAAGAAAATGATTAAACTAACGGATGAAAGTACATACTGTGTAGGGGACACGAACCCACCTCTACAATCACAGTAGGATTACATCAATTAAATAGAGAACACCATTTGGAATCTCTATGTGGAATACAATGATAAAAGCATTTCCTTTCATTTTTATACGATGGTAGGCATCCATGATGCTCGTACAATCACTACCTTCATTTAGGGTTTGGGTAATGGTTTCAATAGATGTACCTATTTTCGATATGATTTTCTTGAGGGGGCTGAGAAAGTTCTTCATCATTAAAAATAGCATTGTTCATACTAATCCAAATATGTCATAGAATGTGGACTCTCAAAATGTCCCATAAGAATAAATCGGTGTTTTTACAATGGCCAATCGAAATTTCCTGTAGCCCCAACTTGGGAAACTTATTGATATATAGAGTGCTAAAGTAGCTACCAAAATTTCTTGGCATTAAAACAATTTGCAAAAAGGTGAGAAACTTTCTCCACACTGCAAGAGTAGGTCCATCGTCCTCCATCAGGTTTAATCATCTTCACTTTGATCCGAATCCAAATCCCATTATGTATGATAAGCCACTAAAGATAAGAATGTTTGATACTAGCAAGAAATGCCCAGAGACATTTAAACATATAGCACCACCAATAATACTTGTTAAAAATAGAATTCAATTTGAGAAACAAGTTACTACCTCTAATCTTAACTTCTAGAAAACATAAAAAGACTAGAAAAGCTGACTAATCCCTAAGCCGATTTCCAATAATATTAGATCTAATAGGGTGAGTTACACCTTTCACATTCAAGGAGATGATTTTAGATTAATTCACCATAAGTAAAAAGTAAGTGAAAAACAGTCTAGCACAAAAACCACTCATTTCCTACTGTCTTAGTAGGCTCATCTAATTAACCTCATGTCTTGACCAAGTCCTTCATTTTGGGTTTGTGGACATGAGCTTGAAGAGGTGAACATTCTTCATGTAGATTCATGGGATCATCGTCTCTTCCATCATCATCGTGGTTCATCTCACTAATCTTTTGTTTTTACTTGTCATTTAATTATTGGGAAAAAGACATTAACATTATCACTCATGATGTGTTCAGGATGCTCATTGTCCTTTGGGAAGGTTAGCGTACCCCTATTCCTTTTACTACAATTGTCCACTCATTGTTCATGAAAATCAAGTCTCAACCATGGAAAAGGACTCATCCACAACTTTTTCAAGTTGACTTATCAAAATGGAGGACCCAAAGTCGTGGAATCAAGTTAGGAGCTCCACCGAATTCAATAAAATTTGTATCTTATCAATTACCCAACAAAAAGTGCACCTACATTGATACATGGGAGGTTAGCTAGATTGTAGGAAACGTAGAATTTATACATAACCTTCACTTTGCCTTTATTTCTTGACCTCTATGAGTTCTAGTGAGCTCCTAAACTCCAACAAGTGACCCCCTTGATTACTTATCTCATTTTCTTAAAATCTTGCCCCTCTCTATCTAAAGGCCTAGTTAGGCTTTCACACATGTCTGGCACAAATTGTCGAGCATTGCATCATTTTAATTGATCTCAAGCTTTCTTTGGTCTCTCATGTAGTGGCCCAAAGTTTGTCAAGGTTTCAAGTTCTTCTACTTAGTGGATTGTGAGAAATTGCCACATTTGTGAACCTATATCTCTACACATGTGTTGATATATTTTGGTAGTGATGTGTGTGAATGCACTAGGACCACTAGGGCATTTTTTCCCTCTTTAGGAGGTTTTTCTCCCCCTAGCTTGTATATATGCCTATAACCGTAACCATCACTTATCTTTGTACATTCACTTGGTATAACATTCAGTACTATGTGTCGTGCTCCAAGCTTCTTCTTCTTCCTTGTGTTGTTTGCATGCTTCCATAGACCTCAAACTCCTACAATCCGTATCAAAACAAGTCATGGCTTCATCTAGGTCATCGTTGACAGCCCTCCGATCAAAGCCTCATAATCTAATGAGACTTGGTGAGCATAATTGGGGTGACTTTGTCCTTTTGTTTCAAAATTATGTACAAGTACTGATTTTCTAGTAAAAGTGCCTCAAATTCTACTATAGATTTAGTAGAGCTCAACAAGGTAATCGTTTATAAATTTTTGAGATGTAGTCATTTTTCTACATGAGTGTATTTTAGGCAGTGGCCATGGCTGAAAGAAATGATGTATTTTGTATGTTAGCTATTGAGGACAAGTTGGATGGTACCGATTAGCCATTATGGGCATACATGATGCATCATGTATTGGTGGCAAAAGGACTGTGGAATATTGTGCACTGTGTTGATAAATGTCCTACTACATGTGCAAATACAATTATTGAAGGTGATGCAGATGGCATTGAAGATGATGATCTTCAGGTTCCTATTTGTGTTGTGGTTCTTATTGTAGCTATTGTATAACAACTTTGATGGGATGGAAAAGATGCTCAAGCACATGCACTGATAGCCTTTTCTATCAAACGTGCCATCATCCCTCATATTTTCTCCTACAAAGCAGCAAAGGACACTTGGGATATACTTACCACTTTATATCAGGCAAGAAATGAGTCTCATGTTGCTTAGCTCAAAAATAGTTGGAGAGTGAGCATATGAATGAAGGAAATTATATCAATTATTATCCACGTAGAGCAAAAAAAGCTCCAGAAAAGTTTTTCCAAAGCTAGGGATGGATTTTTGACTGCCAACCAATTTGAATTACTTGATTCTGATGAACGAGACAAGCCAAGTATAGTTATGATCCTTGATCAGTAGTACAATATGTTTTTGGGTTCAGGTTGTCCATGTGTGCTAATGTTAGGCTCTCGAGATGCAAATATTACCTAAATTGTATTATCAAAAAATGTAAATATTACCTAAATTATGTTCAACAAAAATAGCAGAGCAATGCTACCCCTTCAAAGCAACTGTTCCAATTAATAGAATGAATTGACTCAATGATGAAACAAACAATGTGTGAACTCATCGGTGGTTCTTTGGGCATAGAGTCCTTTTTCTAAGGCCTATTCAAGAAAATCGGGACTTATTCATGATTTTGGGAAAACTCTATGTTTCGCATTTCTATGTTTTTGAATGATTCATGTTATTTAAATATCTTAAAATTCACTAGAGATTGGTATTCAAGCTTCTCCAAATTTATAAGAGGTAGTTTCCTCTCTTGTTGATAACAAAATCTTCAAGTCTTACTTAAGGCCTAATATTGCAAATTGGAAGGGGCTTGGGCTCAAGTCAATCGCAATTTACAACACTAAGGTTTGAGGTCAAGGAGCCTCTTCCAAAGTGGATAAAAATATTTATATTGTTATACATATTACAATTTATAATTGTTTAAGGGGCAATATTAGAGTTTCAACTTTATGTTGGCTCATCCTTCTAGTCCTTAATATTAGAGAAATAAATGTTGGAATATATGTAAGATCCTCTTTCAACTCTAAAATTCATTATACACCATATTATTTACAATAACATTGAAGTTGCATATAGGAAGTAGAATATCATTCAGACTCAAGATTGAGCATATGAATGAGACAATCGAAAAAACTCAACATTGAGCATATTATAAATTAAAAAAATAGGTCATCAATCGAGCTTCCAAAAAAAGAAGATTGAGGTTATTATGGAAATGGAAATTGATTATCTTAGTTTTTTAACATATTCAAAACTAGATAAAAAAATATAATAAATGGAATCTATTTAAAGTAACAAGCTACTTTAAGCTACTTTAAGCTACTTTAAAATCATATTAAATATTGAAATTAAACACACATATATTAAGTCATGCATGCGCGTGCAATGTGTGTGTATATATGTATATAACCATACCAATCATTTAATTAAATATTTTCAAACTATAAAGATTTACCTATTTCCAGAGAACTCAAGATATTTAGAACTATTAAATATTGATATTATACAGAAAGAAATTTCAAACTTATATTATATACATCTCTCTCTCTCTCTCTCTCTCTCTATATATATATATATATATATATATATATATATATATATATATATATATATATATATATATATATATATATATATATATATATATATATGTGTGTATATGTGTGTGTATACATATATATAATCATACCAATCATTTGAATCAATATCTTCAAAATATAAAAACATAAAGACTTCAAGAAAACTCAAATTCTATAATTGACATGGAATTTTATTAATTGATGAGAAAATATAATAAAATCTATAACTACAAAAGCATATGGTGTTTAGAAAGACCTAAATAAATTTAATGTGTGCTTAATTATCCATTTAATTGAATGATCTCGAAATTGTATGGTGTTTAGAAACACCTCAATAAATTTTATACAGGATAATAATCCATCTGATTGAATGTAGTCAATACTCTCACTTTGTAGTCAACAACATTGTTGCTAATGGAGAGCCATCTAGTCTAAATTAATTCCTACATAAAAAGTTAGCAAAGACATCTAGTTGACATTTATTCCTACAACATAAAAAGTTAGCAAAGGCAAAAAAAACTCAACCTTGGGAGGATCTACCCGCTTCCAACATGAAGGGCTTTGGTGTGCAGAACAAGAGAAGCAAGGAGGAGATGGAGGGAGAGAGAGGAGAGGAGAGACGTGCACATATGCATGGGAGCCTCAAAACCTACATAATGATCTCTTTTAAGGCAATTCTCTATATATTATGTATATATATGAATATGGGGGTAAGGTCACATGATCCTTACATCCCCAACAATCTCCCACTTAAGGTTCAATGTGACTATAAGTGATAAAATATACAAAGAGTGATGTAGGACTATACAGTAATGTACATAAAGAGTTTGGATCGCCTACACCAACTGCCTCAAACAAGGTGTATCCATGCACCTCAAACTGCGCTAGACTCATATCGATAAGAGTCGAGCTCACATCTGGCTCATGCAAGAACTGATGAAGTTCTTGCAAAGCTCCCACTCACTCTATGCCTATGTCAATCATCAAACGATTGACAACTCCAAGTGCAAATGCTCCAATAGCGATTGCAATATCAGGTCTCGAGCATAAAAACTCGTACATGAGACTCTCGAATGGTGACAAAAGCTGTGCTATCCTGGCTAACCTAAGTATGTCATCCATTAAGGCATCCAAAGTACCATCGTCAAGAACAACATGTCTTGACATATCTATGCCAACATATGGGATGAGCGAATCCAAGAATGACCGCATAACTGTTGACTCCTCACCATCCAAATCATCCATGCTCACAACCAAGCATGTATCTAGCTATGCATCTTGAGAGCGAATATGCTCTACCATACATTGTGTACCATGAGAGCAATCGTGCTCTACCACACCAAGTGTATGATCATGGTCCACATGAGCTAACTCTACAACATCAACACTAAGATCAAATTGATGATCAAACTCTAGATGAGTATCATTACAATTCTCGATATGAGAATCTACATCATGCTCTAAAGCATCCAACTAATCATCTAATGTGTGCTCAACAAGATCATCCATATGATCAATAAAAGCATGCTCTATATAAGCATCATGAGCATACAAAACAAGCTCTACATGTGCATCCATCTAAGCCTTTGAATCTTGCCATACATGTGCATCATGAATGTCAATAGACATATGTGTAGGTAAACAAAATGATACATGATGAGTCTCACATCACACATAAGGCTGATAAGGCTGAACTCCCACTGAGACAAGACTCTCTCTCACATGGAGTACCTACAATGGATACCTGTGCCCAATCCTGGCACCTTTGACAAGCATAAGATGTCTCATCTACAATTGAAATGATGCTCACCAAGGAATGCATAACATCTTCTCTCTTGTAACTAGCTAAGCGGAGTCAAGCTCATAGGTAATGAAGGCACATAACGTACATGCCTGAGTATAAGTGATGCTCCATATTACATCAACACCTTTTTCTACCCAACTCAACAAACGAGCCCGTCAAAAAGTTCACGTGTGCTTGCTACCCAACTCAACAAACGAGCCCGTCAAAAAGTTCACGTGTGCTTGCTACCCAACTCAACAAACAAGCCCCTCAAAAATTTCACATGAACGCACACAGAGAAGTTATCTTTGGTTCTCCTCCCAACCATGCCTAAGCATCTCCTTGTGTGAGTCACATTCGTGCGACACCCTTCTTTCTTCCTCATAAGAGATAATAATCTCTTATATGCGAGAATCTTCTATCCTCTCTTCTACCGATACATATGGAAAGAGCATCCATTTGAGTCATGTGGTGAACTCCTCTCAAGAGGTGTTTGCACCATGGCCCATAAAGTGATATGACATTTCCTTCCCCTTGAAAAAAATTTCATCCTCGAGACTCCCCTGAACCCCATGTACTCAATGTACATGGTCATCTTTGTGTGTTGTTTCCCCATATCCTTCCCCTTACGAAACCTCATATGAGATCATCCTAAAGGTGGGAAACCGTATGAGTGGTGCCTATTATCTCCCATATACATTCTATTTTCCAAACTATCACTCCCATGACATACAACATCATCAAAATGAACTGAGTCCATATGATGTATCCTCTATGGAGTAACAATATGAAAAATAATTGCAAAGTGCCAAGCTAATGAGCTTGACCATACTATAATGGAGATAATAAACCATAGAATCCTATGAAATATAGAACAAAATCCCATAAAAAGTGATGTCAAACCCATCTAGGAGTAGATGATAGATTGCCCTCATATCACTCAAGGTCTTGCTAACCTTGAGTGTAATCCCAAGTAGTATTTTAATCTAAACTACCTCGTGAACTATGCAAATCCATCATCTAGTTCATACACAAGAATTTCTCGGTAGTAAAATGCAATCTCTAGATTTCACCAACCAAGGGGTCTGTGGTTTGTCATCCTTTACCATTGGACTAAGTTCTATTGAAAGAGCATCTATTGGCACTAGTGCAAACTCAAAAATATTCTCTTCCTTTTAGTTTTCCATATGAATGCAAAAGCATTCCCTTTGAGATTAAGATAATCCCTAAATACCCATCCTCCTAAGTGAGGTTTACTCATTATACTCATGATTTAACACCAACTAAGAGTTTGGTATCCTAATTGGTTAGATATATCCCTATCTCCTAGAAACTTTAAAGAGAGGCATCATGAATCTACTCGCAATCTAACTAATGTCAATAACTAAGTCATCTCATCTAGTCAACAACCATCACAAAAGTAAACATAACTACTTCTCTCAAGAGTTTCCATGTGGAACATGATCTAACCAATATGATTACCTGATCTCCCTCTTGTCTTTGATAGAAGAGTGCCACTCCTATCTAGAGAATCTACAAGTGAGAAAGTGAAACTCTCTCTCTCTCTATTCAATTTGTTCTAAGGAAAAAAGCTCTAGCAGTGGAGCCTATTCCACTTTCCTTTTCCCTTTGAAAGAGATTCTATTGAATCCATTTACTCTGCTCATAATTGAGAACATGTACATAAGGTCTCCATATTTTCCTCCAAAAATAGTGGAGAAAGAGACTCACATGTGAGGGAAAATTATAGTGAAAAGTAGAAAAAATTATACTCTTGTGAGTTACACACAGAGATATGTGTTTTTTTTTTATCCTCCCAACAACGTCCAAGCTTCTCTACATAATGAGTTACTTCTCTTAAAGTCTCACGTGAGAGCTCTAATAGACTCTCCTCACAAGTCCTCTACCAAGTGGGGTGAGATGCCTTAAGTGATGCCATGTTGCATATGTCCCATCTTAGTTAAGAAGTTGTGCATCCATTTGATGAAATGTGGTGAACTCCTCTCAAGAGGTGTTCCCACCATGGCCCATAAAGTGATATGACACTGCACTAGGTAGCATAAGGCATACATCTCCTGCACCCTCAATGTCGTATGTCATACCATCAGGCATATGCACACATTCATGACTCTCACCTGAGAATCGACAAAATCACTCATGATATGGAGTAATATTAAAATTGGTTAATGCATCAAGCAACCAAGCCATATGTGTGTTATCCAATGAACAAGAGGAATCCTGAGATGAACCATAAGAGAAAATGATATCACCATCACTAGCATAATCAACTGCCATAGAATCTCCTAAAACAACTATCTCATCTGCATCATGTGCATGTCTTTGAGGTCGTCATCATCACATCCACTTGAAGCAATGTTGTTGAATATGGCCCTCACAACCACAGTGCCAACATGGAAGTCGTCGATGTGATCTATGTCTCACATGAGTTAATGGACTCACATACATATCATGTAGTCTCTTCCATAATGCACTACTCGTCTCCTCATACATAACAGACTCATATATAGAATCCACAAGCTGTAATCAGATAGTGGAGCTGGCCAATGCATCCATATACATCCATACGTGGTCGGGCATGTCACGGGGCCTTTGTGCATCTCTATGCACATACATGTGTAACCCTCATGAACTTATGTATGCCACATCTCAAATTTCCATCTCAAAAATTCAGAGCCATTAAACTAAGAACACACCATGCTGGCAATCGAAGAGCCTAGAAATGTAATAAGAAACTAGAAATAATACTCTATCCCCAATAGGATCACACCGGCATATCCATATGAATTACTCACATCACAAATGTCTCACTAGAGAAGAAACCATGTGAACCACCTATCACATAACCATGCATCTAACATGCACATAAAACCATGAGCATAAGCTTGCTCATCAAGTCTCCAAACTGATCAAGTAGATGTGAAAGAATCCTGGAAGACATTTGGCAGAGTATCCCTTGTAAACTCAACAATGAAACAAGATAATCAATAGCAAAAGAACAATGAGTAATATGTCACCACCTATCATTGATCCAACCAAAGATAATGGCAAATACACATGCAAAACATTGATGGAAATATATGCTAATACGATACCTCCCACTCAAGAATGAATCATGCAAGATGATCAAATCTGTCACGAATAACCTGTGACCAAGTCCACGTGAATGGAGATCAGCAACGATGCAAAGCTATCACACAAACCTCAAGATCCACTAGAGTTTTCTTCTAGCATAAAAGCTGACAAAATTTTGACAACATCTCCTCTGTAAAATAGACTCTGAACCAAATAAACTATGTGGGAATCACCATCCACATATGGAAAAAAATTCACTAGCAAATAGATATCAAATCAATGATCATATGCTAAAGCATTAGCCAATCAAGGTGACAAACAAGTGTCCAACTAAGGCTCCAATTTGGATCATGTACCTACAAAGAAAACTAGGATACAAGTACCAACTAAGATCCAAAATCAACTCTCACAAAATTATGTGCAACCCGCAAGTAAATCCATAACCAAGTGGCATAAGCAAGGTATAAACCACAATGCCACTATACATCCATGATGGAAATTACGATCACATAAACCTCAAAAAAGGCTTTACCAAAATGTCATCTCACATGTCAAATACATGACATGATCATGCTCTACTCTCATATGGAGGAGCTACTATAGTGAGCATACATGGGAAATGCCATCAACCTCCAAAAATAAGAGCTTGCACACCAGAAAATCTCTCGAAGAACAAGTTGCAAAGCAAATTGCACCTTCAAAAGAAACTAGGGTTCTTATGATGAAAATATGTTGCTTTGTGTTTTGCTATTTTAGAGATGATAACCTTTGAATTTTGGACTTTGGCCTTCAGCAAACATCTAGAACTCTTTCTTGGCTATGCAAGGATATAAAGAACTCCTCAATCGAAGGTGTGTAGCTCAACTCATACACAAAAACACATATGCTGTTGATTTCACCTTCACCTGCAATACTACTATTGTGTATTTTGTAGTTTTAGCAACCTAGAACTCAGAATCTAGATCTATGTTCTTTACAAAGTTATAGATTTCACTCTAACCTACACACATCAAGCTGAATCATTTAAATCGGATTTGTAAAACTCAAGTTATGATCCAAAAACGGACCTACTATCCAAGTGATTGTAGATTCATCTTCTACATGAGTTTGCCTTTTCTAAATTTTCAGCGGTCTAAAACTCTGAAGCAGGTTCTATGCCCTTTTGTGGAATTGTGGCCCTCTATGTTAGCTATGCACAAAATTTTAAAATGCATCAATTCAAGCTTCCTAACTCGAGTTATGGCCCCAATACTGAGCATCTATTGAGAGGTCCCGACTTGCACTTTCACCATTTATGACCTAAGCTTCCATTGAAGCTTCTTGCACACAAGCCTTTAGCATGCTCTAATACCAATGAAGGGCTTTGGTGTGTAGAACAAGAGAAGCAAGGAGGAGATGAAGGGAGAGAGAGGAGAGGAGAGACGTGCACGCATGCCTCGGAGCCTCGAAACCCACATAATGATCTCTCTTGAGGCAATGCTTTATATATGATGTATATATATGAATATGGGGGTAAGGTCACATGATCCTTATATCCCCAACACAACATTCCATATATTACACACAAGAGAACTACCAATATCTGAGCAATTGAGATAAGATAAGGGTGTTGCAAAGAACCAAAACTTCACGATGAAGTATTACAATAAAAACTTAGAAATGATTTTCAAATTATAACATAGTTATGCAAAACCAATAATGATCTAATATGATCAATATCGTTATTATAATTGAATTATGAATTGTGATCATCTTCATTTGAGATGTAGCTCAAATGCTCAAATACTTCATTTCCTTTCCCTTGGCTTTGTTTTACGTTCGATATTGATGTTGGAATTTTGGTTTTATTTGGTTTGCGCCCACATTTTAGTGTCCGATCCCAAAAAATGGAAGAAGTATTCTCCTAACACTGAGGATCGGCAAAATTTTCTCTCCAATATTTTGTCTAACAATCCCTATATAGTTCTTTGTCACCTATGTTTTCCCTTTTTGAAAAAGGTATCCAATATTGTATCGAAACCTTAAGAAGATAAAGTCACCTTTCTCACATCAAGGCATGGATCAAATTCTTTTGTTTTCATTTTTTGTTTTGTAATAGACCACATAAGTGTACATCATTTTCATCTCCATCTCCATCATCAAATGTATTATCTTGCACTAGATTTGAAGCTCCAAATGCTTTCAACCACTTTTTGGCTAAAAATCATGATAGAAAGTATTCTTCCATATTACTTGAATTTTCAAAACCTCCATAAGGTTTTTCTATTAAGTAAGTACGAGATTAATCCTGCCATAATGAGACTTATCCCCCTTCACTTCTAGGTGCGTATTCCACCAATTAACATATCTAAGGAGTCCTTCCATGAGCCTTTCATTATCCTTCACATACTCACTAGGATGCATTCATTTTGGAAGTCCTTGAGGAAGCTTTGATATGCCATCTTCATTTTTCTTCCATAACTCTATAGCATTTCTAAGTAACCAATCAATATTTTTCAAATGCTATTCATATTGCATGAAGGTTATCCCTTCACTCATGTAGAATCTGAATTGCAATGGTTTCAAATGCCCTATAAGAGTATCAGCTCTATCATTTAAGTACCCTTTGATAAATTTTTTGAAACTGGCTACTCTTTGTATAAGAAAAGGTGTTGGATGAATGCTAGAACATTCATTGAAAGCTCTCACAAGATGTAGAAAATTGAAAATGGATAGCTTTTTGTGTTTTTTAAAAATTAACTAAATAAAGCATCAATATCCTCATGTATATGTCCAACCATAAGGAATATGAGTTTCGCCATATCAATATCGCATTAGCAACTAAGAAAGACAAGTATGCAAAGAAATAGCAATTCTTTTTGGCTGAACCACAATTATCAAGTTGGAAAAATAGCATGCTAGGTAATTCCTTGAATGAACTACTTTGGTTTTCACATGTAATATTACATTGTGTTGTTTTTGTTGGTGCATTTTACCCAAGCCTACATGCTTGATATATTTGATATCATCCTCATTTGTAAGTCACATGAGTAGTCATGTGAACACCTCTTGTAAAAGAGTTCATTTTATCTCTTGTAAATGGAAAAAGAAAAAAGGAAAAGAATGGCTTACCTCATGCATGATGTAAAAGTAAATTCGTGGCTCTAACTACCTAAAACCACGAAATTTAGAGCTGAAGGAATCTCTCCTAACTTTGGGGATCACTTTTAGGTGGAGCCATTCGAATTCGAATTCAAAACTCCCTCCAAGAATAGCTATAAAAGGAGCAAGAAGGAAGAGGCGATTAGCAAGCCTTGTACGTGACCACTTCATGTCATTTTGTAGAGATTGAAGAGCTTACTCCATAGCTCTATCATTCTACTCCCATTGTGCAAAGATTCATTGCCAATGTGGTTGTAATCATATGTGAATCTATACATTTATCATCATCTACTTCTCTGTTTTGTTCTCTGCTATACTCACTCAGAGCAGTACCTTCAGAAGGTCATATCTCGAGTTTTACTGAACCTTTTTCAGTGTTTTAAAGTGCGTTGGATAGCTCTCACTGTTTAGTTTCTACCCATAAATTTTCAAGGTCATTGAATTTATACGTTTGGAGATATCTGCATTTTACTTCTCACTGGTCTATCTCTACAGAGCCCCGAGAATTGTGGGGAGGTTCCAAAAATTTTTGAAACTTGTTCTCAGTGCTCAGTCCATCATTTGAAGTGTTTTAACTTGGAATGGCAAGCGTGTTACGTCTACTTGCTATGCCCAAAAGGAATTTATCTAATTCTTTCCAGGTTGAGAGCACTGTTCATTTTTTCTAGCAGGTGTATGTCCAAAAATAGCAAGTTTTGGGAGCTAGTCATTTCGCAACTAGTCTGTCTTGACTTAAACTTTTGGGATACATGTTCCAAAGTACTTGGCTGATATTTTGGTGGATTTAGGAAGCTCAAAGGGTCTACTAATCAACTCTGAAGTTTCAGTTGGCTGGTGTGAAGCTGGTTGTAGCAGCACCTACTCATCTTTGGATTGCATCCACCATCTCTCTTCAGAGTGGTATCAGAGCATAGTCAAGCAACATGGGAGATGGATTTCCATCAACAATTGACAAATTAGATCAAAACAACTACCCGGCATGGTCTCTAAGGATGGATGCTTACCTTCAAGGGAGGAATCTATATGGATTCATATCCGGAGATGAAGCAATGCCAACCATGAGGAACAAAGGGCAACCATCACATGAAGAAGTGGAAGGACTTTCGAATTGGTGTTCGAAGGATGCACTTGAAAGGTCCTATATTCTAAACTCAATCTCTGATTTTCTTTTACCTCATGTCAAGGGATGCAAGACATCAAGAGAGACCTGGAATGCACTTGCTTCTTTCTTCTCTTCCAACACTCGAGCAAGGAAGAACCAATTGTTGATGGAGTTCACAACAATGAAGAAAAGCCCGAAGCAAAATGTGACTGATTATGTCACAAAGATGAAGGAGATTTCCGACCAACTTGGAAGCATTGGAGAGGTAATTGAAGAGGAGCAAACCATAAGACAAATCATGAATGGAATCAAAGCAGACGACAAGTGGGAGTCATTCACAACAGCCATGGATTTATACATGGATATGCATGTACCCGACCTCAACACACTCATGGGCCAACTCTTCACTCATGAAGCAAAGATTAGCAAAGGTGGTGAGTCCTCAAGAGGTAATCAAACGTCTGCCTTATATTCTGATAAAGCTAAGGTCAAGGACAAGTCAAAGAATAGGAAGAATGAAGATGAAGGAAGCTCTTTCCAAGCAAACTTTGCAGGTAGAGGAAAAGCTAGAGGAAGAGGCAGAGGTGGAAAGCAAGGCAGGGGGAGATTCCAATCATCTCAACCTTGCAATATATGTGGCCTATCTAATCATACTACTGAAGAATGTTTCAAGAACCCGAGGAACTCAAGAGGAAGAGGATTCAATAGAGGTGGCTATGGATCAAATAGAGGCAGATACAATGGAGGCTACAACAACAACAACTACTACAACAACAATTACAACAACAACAACTATCAAAGTGGCCATAGAGGAAGAAGAGATTACAATAACTATGCAGAGGACCAAAGTCAAGAAGATTCATTATTGATTATGAATCTATCAGCGAAGAAGGGTAAGGATGATGATCACATATTTTACATTGATTCAGGATGCTCGAACCATGTAGCAAGAAATGTGGCTTTACTTTCTGATTTGGAAGATCCTCATAACAAGCATGAAGTGCAGACAGGAGATGACACAAAGCACTCAGTGGAGAAGATAGGTAATGTGAAGACATCAGATGGGAATATGAACCTCTTAAGCAAAGTCTTGTATGTCCCTACAATTACCAAAAATTTAATAAGTGTTGGACAGATTGTTGAAAAAGGATTGCAGGTTAGATTCAATCGATTTGGAGCATATGTTGAAGACCCAAGGCAAGGCTTTCGAAGGATTGCCAAGGAGAAAAGACAGGAAGGCTTTTCACTTTTGAAGTGGAAGATACAAAGAACATAGCTTTGTTTAGCTATGGATCTCAAACTCTTACAGAGTTGGAGATATGGCACAAAAGGCTTGCTCACATTGGTGAGAGGACACTCAAACAAATTTGCAGGGACCAAAGTGTACTTGGTTTGCCTAATATCACAAGGCAACACATGATTTATAAGTGTGAAGCTTGTGAACTCGGCAAGGCTCATAGACAACCTTTCAATAAGAAAGGATATATGTATCAAAATCCTTTGGATCTAGTGCACACGGATGTGTGGGGTCCAAGTAAGGAGCCATCTATATCAGGCTCAAGATATTATGTGTCTTTCATAGATGATTGTAGCAGGTGGACCATTCTATTTTTCATGAATCACAAGGATGAAGTGTTTAATTGCTTTAAGAAGTATATTGCTCTTGTTGAAAACCAAACAGGTGGGACTTTGAAACGAATCAGATCAGATGGTGGAGGAGAATACGTCTCTTCTGAATTTGATGCCTTCTTGCATGAAAGAGGCATTAAAAGGGAATTCACTACAAGGTATACACCCGAACTCAATGGTGTAGCAGAGAGGAGGAACAGAGCTATTGTCGAAGCTGCAAGGTCCATGCTCAACGAAAAGGGATTGCCAAACTACCTATGGGCAGAGGCTGTGTCTACAGCCACATATCTCATAAATAGACTTCCATCTAAGTCACTAGATGGAACCACTCCATATGAAGTGTGGGATGGAAGAAGACCTAGTCTAGAGCATTGTAAAATCTTTGGATGCTTAGCCTATGCTCACATTCCTTCTCAAGTAAGAGGGAAATTGGATCCCAAGGCAGAGAAGTGCATATTCATTGGTTATGATCAAAACCAAAAAGGATATAGATTGTACAATCCAACCAATAAAGGATTTTCTGTGAGTAGAGATGTAATTTTTGATGAAAACAAATCATGGTTTGATGATGACAGGAAAGTGAAGCTGCCATATGACTTGGATGAAGATTTTCCATCACTTCAACCAAAGGAGCCAAAGCAGATTGAAGAAAGTGATTCGGAGATTGACCTAGAAGACTTGGAAAGACTAAAGCTATGGAAGAGCAAAGGTAAAGCAAAGATGCAGGATGCTACATATGGACCGAAGAGCTCACATCAACCACTTAGAAGGTCTTCAAGGGAGAAGAAGAAACCTGAGAGGTTTGGTTATGATACTTCTTTGGTCACAAAGCACTCAATCTACATTGCAAAAGATTCAACCAATGAAGAGCCTACCACATTCGAAGAAGCACAAAGCAAGAAATCTTGGAGAGATGCAATGGATGAAGAAATGGTAGCCTTGAAGGAGAATGACACTTGGGAGCTTGTACCTAACAAGCCATCTATGAAGATAATCGGATCTCGATGGATATACAAAATCAAGAGGAATCCAGATGGAAGTATAAATAGACACAAAGCAAGGTTAGTTGCTAAAGGGTTTGCTCAAACCCATGGTATTGATTACGAGGAGACTTTCTCTCCTGTTGCAAAAATGCCTACAATTAGGGTTCTCATTAGTCTTGCTGCATCTAGAAATTGGAATCTTTATCAACTTGATGTAAAGAATGCTTTCTTGAATGGATGGATTTATGAGGAAGTGTATATGGCACAACCTCCTGGATATGAGGATGCACATCATCCTAACTATGTATGCAAACTAAAGAAAGCTTTGTATGGATTGAAGCAAGCTCCAAGAGCTTGGAATTTCAGATTGGTGACTTATTTGCAGGACCAAGGATTCAAAGCTAGCAAGGCGGATACCTCTTTGTTCATAAAGAGGAATGGATCTGAAGTGATCTATTTATGTGTGTATGTTGATGATATTATAATCACAGGCAATGATCTTGAAGGAATCAAACAGGTAAAGAGTCAAATGAAGGAGGAGTTTAAAATAAGTGACCTCGGACACGTCACTTATTTTCTTGGATTGGAGTTGATCTACACAGATTCAGGTATATACATCACACAAAGGAAGTATGTCCATGACATGCTCGTCAAGTTCAAGATGGAAAATACCAAGTGTGCAGGTACACCTATGGAGCAAAACCATAAGCTTAGTGCTTATGAAGGAGAGCCAATTGAAGACATCACAAGCTATCAAAGCTTGGTTGGAAGTTTGAACTATGCAACACTCACAAGGGTGGATATATGCTATAGTGTTAGCATATTGAGTCAGTTTATGCATAAACCGAGAAGACCACATATGGAAGCGGCCAAGAGAGTCCTCAAGTATCTAAAGGGGACCATGAATGAAGGTTTGTTCTATTCATATACTTCAGATATTGAGCTAAAGGTCTACTCAGATGCAGATTGGGCCGGATCTAAAGATGATAGAAGAAGCACATCAGGGTATGTGTCATTTGCAGGTTCAAAAATCATTTCTTGGTCATCGAAGAAGCAACCAACCGTGGCATTATCTTCTACCGAAGCCGAATATAGAGGTTTGGCTAATGCAACTCAAGAAATCATGTGGCTAAAGACTTTGTACACAGACCTTGGACTTCATTCTTCAACACCTCACATTTTTGGTGACAACACAAGCTCACTACATCTAGCAGCTAATCCGGTATACCATGCTACAAAAAAGCATATTGAAGTCCACTACCATTATGTAAGGGAGAAGCTAATGAGCAAGGATATTCAACTATCCTATGTCTCTACAGATATGCAATGTGCCGACATGTTGACTAAAGCTCTTGATGGTACAAAATTAAGTAGATTCAAGTTGATGATTGGCTTGTAGGAAATCAAGGACAATTGAAGACTTATTTGAAGGCCAAGCATGTTAGGCTTGAGGGGGAGCTGTTGGTGCATTTTACCCAAGCCTACATGCTTGATATATTTGATATCATCCTCATTTGTAAGTCACATGAGTAGTCATGTGAACACCTCTTGTAAAAGAGTTCATTTTATCTCTTGTAAATGGAAAAAGAAAAAAGGAAAAGAATGGCTTACCTCATGCATGATGTAAAAGCAAATTCCTGGCTCTAACTACCTAAAACCACGAAATTTAGAGCTGAAGGAATCTCTCCTAACTTTGGGGATCACTTTTAGTTGGAGCCATTCGAATTTGAATTCAAAACTCCCTCCAAGAATAGCTATAAAAGGAGCAAGAAGGAAGAGGCGATTAGCAAGCCTTGTACGTGACCACTTCATGTCATTTTGTAGAGATTGAAGAGCTTACTCCATAGCTCTATCATTCTACTCCCATTGTGCAAAGATTCATTGCCAATGTGGTTGTAATCATATGTGAATCTATACATTTATCATCATCTACTTCTCTGTTTTGTTCTCTGCTATACTCACTTAGAGCAGTACCTTCAGAAGGTCAGATCTCGAGTTTTACAAAATCTTTTTCAGTGTTTTAAAGTGCTTTGTATAGCTCTCACTGTCTAGTTTCTACCCATAAATTTTCAAGGTCATTGGATTTATACTTTTGGAGATATCTGCATTTTACTGCTCACTGGTCTATCTCTGCAGAGCCCCGAGAATTGTGGGGAGGTTCTAGAAATTGTTGAAACTTGTTCTCAGTGCTCAGTCCATCATTTGAAGTTTTTTAACTTGGAATAACAAGCTTGTTAAGTCTATTTGCTATGCCCAAATTGAATTTATCTATTTCTTTCCAGGTTGAGAGCACTGTTCATTTTTTCTAGCAGGTGTATGTCCAAAAATAGCAAGTTTTGGGAGCTAGTCATTTCGCAACTAGTCTGTCTTGACTTAAACTTTTGGGATACATGTTCCAAAGTACTTGGCTGATATTTTGGTGGATTTAGGAAGCTCAAAGGGTCTACTAATCAACTCTGAAGTCTCAGTTGGCTGGTGTGAAGCTGGTTGTAGCAGCACCTACTCATCTTTGGATTGCATCCACCATCTCTCTTCACAGTTTTGTCATATAAAATTTCTTCCTTTAACACATCCATATGATGATGAACTGCATGAAGGGGCAATACAAGATCAAATATACTCTTTGTGTAATTCACACTAGAAGTCTTCAATCCCAAATCTCCATACAACTAACTTTTTTTTCTATGTATCTCAAACACATTGACATAGATGCAACTATTAAATTTGGATCACCGAACCATAATCCTAAAGTGAAATTACCAAAAGCATATTGTCCATGTCCATGATTAAGCATTCTTCTTAAATATATTGGTAATCTCTCGATGCGGTTAAAAGATTTTGGAATTGGTTTAACTTGTGGTATAGTTGTTTTCCTTTGATCCATTTTATCATAAAGAATGCATAAATATTTATCTTGAAACAAAGATGATGAGACTCTCTAAGCATAGTATAGATTTCTATAGCTCATTTGTTGTAGCATATGAAATCTTTTTTGTGCTAAATATCTTGCATGTTCTTCATGGTTTTTTGTAGACTATAATTTTCCTTTTATTCTAATAGAAAAGTCACATTCAGAAAAGGTACTTGACTTTGATAAAGAAACTATTCTAAATTCTATAGAGCTTCCTCACCCCATGTGACAATGGCTTTTCCACTTGAATGAAAGTAGTATTGTTGACTTTTTGTCTCATCATCTGAGGTTGGTGCCTCCTTCTCTTTTGTAGAAGGGCTAGCTCTTGGACCAGGTTCATAGTGGATTACTTCTTCATCTAATGATAGAGTGGAAGATCTCTTTTCTCTTCCACCACATGTGGCTACTCCTCCTTGAACACTACATTGTGAATCTCTATAATCGTCTCTGCCTTTGGGTCATAAAGTCGTTAAGCTTTCTTCTCTTCACTGTACCCTAAGAAGATACATTTGGTGCTTTTAGGTTTAAGCTTGTTTGTCTCTTTATCTAGAATGTGTACATAACACCTGCTTCCAAATACATTGAAATGGGAAAGAGAAGGCTTTCTACGAGTGTAGGCTTATTGTGGAGTCTTTCCATCAAGTGCCTTAGTGTAGCTTCAATTCAGGATGTTAACAGTAGTGTTGACAACCTTTACCCAAAAATGATATTTAATCCATTTCCCTTGAACATGCACCTTGCCATCTCCATGATGGTTTAATTCTGACATTCAACAACACCATTATATTGAGGGTTATGTGCCAGAGAGTTCATGCTTAATTCCTAAGCCCTTACAAAAATCATCAAACACTATTGAGGAGAACTCCCCACCAACATCCATCCTGAAATTCATCATCTTCTTCCCAATTTTAGTTAATCAAGTTGAAGCCATTCTTTAAACTTACCAAAATCTTGAGCCTTATCATGAAGAAAGTACACCCACATCTTCCTTCTATGGTCATGGATAAGTAACATAAAGTAAGAAGATCCTCCCAAGGCTTGTGTAGGCATTCTTCCATATAAGTCAGCATGCACCAACTCTAGAGGACTACTTGCTCTGTTCTTGCTTACTTGTGGAAATGCCTTCCTTTCGTGTTTGCCCATCATACAAGCTTCACATGGTTCTATCATCTCTGCAATTGAAGGCAGGTGAGCAACCATACCTTTTAGTGCATCTCCTTCAGTATCGGGTACCCAATGTGATTGAATCTCTCATGCCAAAGCTTACTTGTGCCCACACTTGTCATGGTTGTAAGAGCAGACAACTCCTACACATTGTTCCTCCTTATTCCAATCCCAATGACATTGTTGTTCTACCCCAAAATCTCAACTTTTGTCTTGTTGAAAGACAACTGATGACCCTGATCAGTTATAAAAGCTACTGAAAGTAGATTTCATTTGATTTGTGGAACATACATCACCTTAAAAAGCTTTCTAATGTCCCCATTATGGGTTGTTACATACCTTTACCATGATAGAGGTTGTAGGGAGCTATAAAGGTCTTTTTTGCTCATCATGTGATGAGAGGCACCAATTTCCAATAGCCATGAGTAATCTGTAACTCAATCTTCAATTGAGTAACACATTTTCTCTATTGTAACAAACAACTCAAGCTAGCTTTGGGAGTGTTGGGAAATTCCTTGACCTTACCATTTTTCAAAGGGCCTCTCTTTTTCTCTATCTTCTTAATGTGATAGACTTGGATTATGTGCCCTTTCTTCTTGCAGTGAAAACATTCTCCCTTGAACTTCTTCTTGTCATTCCTTTGTTGTCCCCATCTTTTGAGGAATTGAATTTGCAACCTTTGGCATTAACCAAGAATAGAGCTTCTCCTTTGCAACTGTCATTCCTTTCCTTGAGGCTCAAGTCCTCCTTCATGATTAAGGAACTAAATTCTTGAAATTTGATTGGCTGGGGTCTTATCTGGGTAAGGAGTGTAGTTATGAGACCATGAAGCTTTGGTGGACAAATTCAAAGACAATAAGAATCTAACTCCTAACTTGAATTTTGTACACCTACTCCCACCACTTGATCCTGTAGATTCTTTATGCAACTAATAAACACGTTAGTAGTCTCCCCATCCGCAAACCTTTCTGCTATTAGCTGTTCGTGAAGGTTTGAATTGGTGTCTGATTCTGAGTTCTGATTCTCCAATATGTTCCATGCTTTCGACGCCTTTGTGGTGTGGTGAATAAGTGTCAAAACACTATCAGAAGTACTTGTGACCAGAGTGTAGAGTGCATCTACATTCCTATGCTTCGAGGCACGTAAAAGATCAAAATTTGGAGGAATCATTCAACCAAGATAATTTGAATCATGTATTTCTTGGGGTTCATAGTCAATCAAAATTCTAGTCTCGAGCAGTTCATAAGATTCAAGGATAGAAGTGATCTTAAAGTTCTAAGAAGGTGTAATGAGTGCCATCCAATTCACCTTCTGTGAAGGCTACTAGTCATATCCACAATGTTTGAATGATCAAAATCATTACTCCTCGAGTTTGTGTTCTACATACTCGTGCTAGTGAACCCCCTTGATTGCCAACAAAAGATGATGACACAACACTTCACATCTTCTCTCTTAAGTCATTCAAAGACTTCTGCAACTTGTATGTTTTCACTTCTACAACACTCAAAACCTCCTAAGCTCTGATACCATGTGAGAAAATAACCAAGATAGATGATTTAGTGGAATAAGATCAACATGAAGAGTAGTGAGAAGTAGAATATACTAACACAAATACAAAGAGATGGAGAGATAGAGAACTTAGAGTCTCAAATTATCAATAGTAATGTACAATGATGATACTATCCACCTATGCACTCCCACTATGGATCTTCAATGGCATGTTTGAGAGAAGCTAGATGAAGGGCTTTATAGTGCAGACAACCATGATTTCATCTCAGTAATTATCTCTCCTAATCCTATTATTTAGGCATGATGTGTCAGCTTGCCTAATACATAAATCTAGCCGTAACTGTTGAGATCATCTGTAACTCAAAACAATTTGAAATACATAAATAATGGGCTGGATAAAACACCAAATTGAATCATTGGACTAGTTGGACCAAACCACTAGGGCCACTCTAATTTTGGACTGATTGACTACTGAATTGTCATACCTCTGGAATTCACATGTGACTAAAGTAAGCACACTCACTAGCCTTCTGACTATACTCACATAGATCATCTAGTACCTTGGTTGGTGTACTGCACACCTCATCACAAATGCCCAGACTCTGATCATGGCTTCTTCTCATTATGGAGGCCCTACAACTTCAAGTACCATTTATCATTTGTAGTCCTGTGCAGGTGGAGTATTTAGTATATCGAATAGAACCAAGCAAAGAGCTCATGCAAAGGACATGCCTTTTGTTATGTTGGGAGGGGGAGATGATGTAATGGACAAAGGAAACTATCCTAAACCTCAAATTCTATGTGACTTTACATATCTCATGATTGGTTTTGAGTTTGGAGAAACTAATGCATCCATTGCATCTAGAACGTGTAAGAACCCCAAGATCGAATGTCTATTTGCTAAATTCTGACACCCAAAGGTCTTGTCTCCGATTGATGATATCATCAATGAAATCATCAACTCATAACTACCCTTGAACCACCCTTGGAAAAAACTATATGAGGTGTCGGCCACATTCGTTCTTAGTCTTACCAATACTAGTTATGGGAGCTCAAGGAATCGTGACAACTAAGTAAGTACTCTCCAAGTTCTAGTTCTACTTCTTGTCTTGTCTAATCTAGTTCCTAGACATCTAGCCTTGTCCTCTTGTAATCTCATAGTATGAGATCTTGTCTAGTTATTTCTTGTATCTAGATCATCTCCGTGAAGGGAGTTGTTATAACCCAGAGATCTTGCTTCAAACCTATCAGTCCCAGGTTGTGGGATGTCTTGTATCATCTTTGATCTAGTTATTCATACCTATTAGTTTTGAGTTGAGGGATGTCTTATATCAATTACATATTCTTGTATAATTTTATCCCTTGACATTTTCTAGAAAGTTAGCTTATAAAACTAGCCTAGATCTTTGTCACTAAATTTATACATACAAGAATGCTTGTTTAATCTATTGCAAACACAATGGATCAAGCTATAGAATCCATCATGGAGGAATAAAGCATTAGAGAAGAGGATGAAATTTTTTCATTTTTGGAAGCTCATAACCATGATCCCCCATAATTGTTCCAATAACACATTGTCACCATTCGATGTGAAGAGGTGATGGTCGCAAAATGTGACATTCTTATGGCTGATTTGTAACATACATTTGATGTCACTTATCGTGGTCTTTTGAGTTACTATCTTGGCATCAAGTTTGTATCCGTTGAGGGGGGAATTGTTATGCATCAAGCAAAGTATGTTGAAAACCTACTTCAGCATTTTGACTTTGAGGATTGGAAACAAGTTTCCACACCAGTTGAGATAGGATTCAGGTTCTCAGTCAAGGACTCCATTGATGCATTTGACACTTCTCTTTATCAGCAAGTTGTGGGATATCTTATATATGCTTGCAACAGAAGGGTGGATATAGAATATGCAGTTTTTGAGTTGAGTCTATTCATGCATAGCCCTGAAACTAAGCATTGGCAAGCAGTAAAATGTGTGTTTAGATATCTAAGAGGCACTTTTAGCTTAGGTCTCTTTTATGGCAGAGATGTTCAGCCATGCCTGCATGCTTTTATAGATAGTGATTGGGTTGGTTGTTACGATGCTCGCGTGTCCACTAGTGGTAATTTCTTTTTCCTTGGAGACTCATGCATATCTTGGTTGAGTAAGAAGCAACCTACAGTGGCGACATTGATTTGTGAAGCTGAGTACAAGGTAGTTTTTACAGCTACAGTGGACTCTATATGGTTGAGATGCCTATTGATGGATCTTTGCATGGAGATTGATGATCCTACACATATTCTCACGAATAGTCAAAGTGCTTTGGCTGTTGCACGAAACCTAGTGTTTCATGGACGAACCAAACATATTGAGGTGCATTATCACTATGTGAGAGAGCACCTTCACGCACGATATATTGATTTGGTATATGTGCATACACAAGATAATGTGGCAGACATATTCACCAAAGCTCTTCCATGGGAAAAGTTTGAAGCTTTTCACAAAGCTTTAGGCTTATTACCTTGTGGGGGCTCATCTCTCACTCCTTACATGTGTTCACATCATTTGCTCTAGGGGGGTTTGTTACACTTATGTTTTCCTCAAGCAGCTTTGATGTGAACCTTTTCCCTATACATGGGCACTTTTTACTCTAGTGTTGGCTAGAGGTTTATTCCCCATGTTACCACATAGATGATTCAGCTCTTACTTCAGTTCAGTTCATTGTCAATAGAGAGAGCTATTCCAGCCATCATCTTCTCTATGCAGCTTTCTGCATTTGTGCTTGTTGTGTGTGCTTCTCGTGTTTCTCTCGCACTTCTACACACAACCAACAATATCCATACCTTTCTCACTTCCTTTTCCCTCTAGTTCACATTCTAATGGTTTGTTGAGAGGATTTTCTCACATCTCTCAACTCCTACACTTTGGCTTTGCCTTTAGAGTTTGATAAGTGTGTGCTCATTCCTCTTTGGAAGGGTTGAAAAATCTTCCTCTAGATCATAGGCAAGTTTGATTTTCCTACAATCATCCTAAAGCCTTCACTTGTTTTCATCAAACACAACATCTCTTCTTATAATGAAGCCTTTGTTGCTTGGGTTGTATAATCTATAACCTTTCTAATTAAGTTCATAGCCAATGAAGATGCATTTCTCTACCTTCTGATCAAATCTAGCTCTAATCTATGAAGGTATTTGTGCATATAAAATGCACCCAAAGATCTTGCAATGATCAAGGCTAGGTCGTCTTCCATTCCATGCTTCATATGTTGTCATACCATTCAAAGCTTTTGATGAAAGTATATTTATCAAATATATGGCTTCTGATACTATCTCTACCCACAAGTAGTTGGATAGTTTCTTCTCATTGAGCATTAACCTTGCAGCCTCCACAATTGTTCTATTCTTTCTCTATATTAATCCATTTTTCTCGGGAGTATACCTAGTGGTGATTTATCTTTTGATCCTTGTCTCTTGGGGATAAGAACAAAAATCATGGGAGAAATATTTTCCCCCTTTATCTGATCTTAGTATCATTAGGGTTTTACCTTTTTGGTTCTCGACAAGAGCGAAATACTTTTTGAAACATGAAAAAACTTCATCTTTATGCTTCACAAAGCATGAAAAAGTCAATTTGCTACAATCATCTATGAATGATACATAATACCTAGATACAAAGATTGAATGCTCCTTGATTGGTCCCCATACATCTATATGAACCAACTCTAATAGATCTCAATGTATGTAGCCTCTCTTGGTGATGGGTTGCTTGTGTGACTTACCAAATTGAAAAGCACTATATTTACAAATCACATGTTGTTTGGATATATTTGGTAGACCAAGTACATTGATCCCTATTGGATTTTTTGAGATCTCCTTCACCTACATGAGCTTATCTCTTGTGCCAAATTTCCAACTTTGATAGATTCTAACTACCATAATTGAACAATTCAGTATTTTTAGTGTCTTGGAGTTCACATGTGAACAATCAACTTGCCTTTTTGCCTTTTTCTATTTTCTTGAATCCTTGATGCGGCTCTTCAACAAATTCCACATGCTTGGTGAATCTAACATGTACTCCCTTCTCAACAATCAGATCTACACTTATGAGGTTCTTGCTAATGGTTGGCACATACAATGTTATGCTTAGTAAGTTCATAATACCATTTGAAATTTTCACATTACCTATCTTCTCAACTAGATGTCTTCTGTCATCTTTTCTTTGGATTTCATGCATATTCCTTGGATCCCTAGCTTTGAGATGATAGCTACATTTCTTGGCACATGATTTGAGCATCCTCAGTCTATATAAAATACATGTTCATCTACTTTATCTTCATTCATATTCCTGTTCATTGAAAGAAGTTATTCTTTTTAGTTTGGTTATCTGCATAGTTTTTGTAGTTGCACCTTATTTTGTATTCACCTTGATAGTTGTTGTTTTTGTATGAGTTGTTATTGTATCCATAACAGTTGTTGAATCTTCCTCTTGAGTTTCCATAGCCTCCTCTATTGTAACCTCTTCCTCTTTGATTCCTGGGTTCTTGAAACAGTTCTCTATAATATGATTGGCTAGACCACATATGGGACATGGAGATGAGCTTTGAGCACTCCCCTAGCTTATCTACCTCTTCTTCCTCTTCCTCTTTAGCCTCTACCTCTACCTACAAAGTTTGCTTGAGAGGTATTACCTTCATCATTAGGCTCCTTGCCCATTCCTTTATTGTCCTTGCTTTTATTTTTATCTTTAAAGAGAGCAAAGCATTGATTACCTTTTTGGTTATCTCCATTCTTCATATGCATTGCATCATGTGTGAACAATTGTCCCATGAGGGTGTCGAAATCAAGAACTTGCATGTCCATTTATAGGTCCATGGTTGTGTTAAAGGCTCAATATTTATCATCTACCTTTATTGCATTGATCACTTGCCTTACTATTTTTTCTTCATCAATGAACTATCCAATTCTTCCAAGTTGATCTAAAATGTCCATTTTGGTGACAAAATCAGACACACTTTGCTTGGGCATCTTCTTGAGTGTGGTGAATTCCATCCATAACTAATTTTTCCCTACCTCGATGCTTAACGAGAAGAATGCTTCAAGATCATTCACTTTTTCTTGTGATGGCTATATGTGGAAGTAAAAAACCAAAGATGGAGTTAAGGATGAATGAACTTGCTAAAGCATCCTTTTAGCACCATGCATTGAACCTTTCCTACTCCTGTTGTGTTGGTTGGCCCTTGCTTTTGAGTATTGGAGTCATCTCATCTCTAGATAGGTAACCATAGAGGTTCCATCCCTATCGATATGCTTCCATTCTAAGTGACCATGCTGAATAATTACCTCAATCCAATTTGTGAATGGATGAGGGGAATCCAACATCCATGATGCTTAGTTGCTCTGATACCACTCATACAAGGTGATGTTATAAGTGCATAGATGAATTAGTGCTACAACAAACCTACTCTATTCCACCCAATGTGACTCTAGGGATGCTTAATACACTTTGTTAGCTTCCCAAAAATTCATAAGAAACCATTAAGTCATTTGGAACATCATTTCCAAATGTTTTCATCAAAATAGATAACTTATACTTTGTAAGAAGTGAGAAGAAATTTCTACTTTAGAATGAGAAGGTCATAGAAATATGCTCAGAGCTCACAACCTCGTATGAATTGAGTAGAGAAAATTTTCACATATCTACGATGAAGAATGTGTATGATTTATAACATATGATACATGAGAAGTGTAGAGGATTACTACTTCATGAACTGAGCACAATGTATGCTCAATAATGTACCTCAGTCTCTCTAGGAAAGGCTTGATATCCCACAACAAGGTCATATGTATTTATACATGATTTCTGAATTCGAACTTGGTGAGTCATCTACCTAAAAGTGTTCCTACACTTTAGGGATGGTGTAACTTTGATTCCATTTAATAAATCTCATGGAAAAGGCTCCGTATCACTAGAAGATTCCATATTTGTTTGGCTCTTACAATTATCCAATGTAAATACAAGGAATTTACACACGCATGTGTTCTCATGTGAACCTATTTGAGTAAAATAATTTATGGGAGTATTAGTTGAAGCTTAGCAAAGATCTTAGGCTTTCTATTTGATTCATCATTCCAACATCAATTTAATGGAATGAAGTCATGGAGATAGCTTGTGATATAACATCACAATAAGGGGTAGAAATAAAAACACAAACAATGCAAACAAATAAAAAAACAAAAACATCATGAGGGGCAATAATTTTGAACAAGTCAATGTTCAAGTTCAATTGTTGAAGAAAAAAATTTGAAGTGAGTCAAAAGTGAGTGCAAGTTTGGCTCAAGATGAGGAGGCACAAACTCAAGATTTGGAGAGTAGGAGAAAAGAAGAATGAGATATAGTAATAGTACAACAACTTCATGCACATTTTGAGAAGTTTTCTTCAAGTGCAACAAAGATGTCAACAAAAAATACAAAGAGAACAGAGACAAGAATAAGAGAAACATCAGAGAAAAGAATATAGAGAATTTGAACAACCATAGATTGGTTGGATGAATGAAGAGAGAAGGAATAAGTTAGAGACTAATTGCGTACCTTGAATACATTTTCCAATGCCACAAGAATATAGAGAATTTGAACAACCATAGATTGGTTGGATGAATGAAGAGAGAAGGAATAAGTTAGAGACTAATTGCGTACCTTGAATACATTTTCCAATGCCACCACTGCCCCCTTCAAATATAAGGAAATACAAGTAGAGGTAGGGTAGTGTGGCACTAAGAAAGATACACAAGTATCAAAAGAACATACATCCAATAATATCTGAAGCTCCCTTTGCTAGAATAGTGAAACAAGTAAAGAGTAATACTCAGTCTCTACCACATAAGTCTAGCCTAGTGCTCTCCTTACACTTCAAGTTGCATTAGAGGATATACTTACTTCACTTTTTATAGCTAGTGTCTTTTGTCATATAGATGCAAAAGGATAAGCCTACAATTAAAAGACATGTTTCTAGTGCTTAGATTTAACAACAATGATTCATTCAAGAGATAAATAAATCAAATTATGTTCCTTTTTTATGTACTCTACTCATTATTAGTGAAAAAGAAAATTTTCCTTACGGATATTGTTTTCGAAAATCTTGATGTTTTTATCCAATTTTAGCATGCTTCATGGATGCTTAAATAGGGGAAAAAAGGAAAAGTAATGTTCACCAAGGAGTGACTTTTGGAACATTAACTATTTCAAACCGTCAAAAATTTTGTCATGGTGAACACGTTTTGTTTTACATTTTCTTCATTTATATGTAGGTTAGTTGAAGTGTACTCCTTTTCGTTTGAATACAATGAGCTTTAATGTACAGATTTAAAAGTGATTTTTTTCGTCCTTATGAGGCTTTTCACACGCTTTTTCTTCCATTATGTTCGAGACAGACTATAAAACATATTTTGGTAGTTTGACTTGGTCAAATTACTAAAAGAAACTCCATGATGATAATTTTTTCCCCACTCTACAAGTCATAAATACATTATCCATTCAAAAACATGTAAAAAATCCCTACTATTTGTAAGATAATTAGCTATGAATTCATGAATCAAAACCACTTCACCATGCTTCTCAAAGTTTTTGACATGTTCAAAAAACACACTCCAATAATTATAAAGAAATTTCGATCCAGAAGACATCAGAAATATAAACTCGAGAAGAATTGCACACTTGGAAATGTCAATATACATAGATTTGAGGAAATATATTTTTCAATTAAGAAGTTAATTACAAGAGTTTCTTATAGTGAATCCAAAGCGTTGATGAAAGCTTCTTTGGATTTAGGGAGAACTAAGTAGTTTCTTAAATTTTGGGCCAACGTGGTCAGCTCATCTACACCTATACCAATGCTTAGGCACTCCTATCGAAAATGTGGCCCTCAAAGTTCTCGGACAAACTCATGAGAGTCCCTCATCTATTTAGAAAGATACACTACTTGCATTCCTAGTTAGGAGATCTTCACAAACGCTTCTCGATGCTTTCCAATTCACCATTTTGAAAGCTACCTCTAGTGTATACTCTATGTGCACAACTATAATTGTTCCATCCTTGAAACTCTTCATATAGTTCCTCTTGGATGAGTCGTTCTCGAGCTTTTTGCACGCACACCACCCTTCCGAGAACTGGCCAGTTTGAATTTTGGGCTATAATAAAATAGAGATCAATTAAGATATAATACATAAAACTAAAACTTATATCAATGTGTATATACTTAGGGTGGCTACATTATACAATTTCACTACTTATTCCTTTTTTATGTCGATTATACCTTGGAATTTGAAGTCTCCATACTTCAAATCATATGATGTTACCTTCTCTAAGGCACTCTTGGGATAGTATTCATGTCCCTCAAGTCTTTCTAAGAATCATTGCATTGGATTCTCAAGATCAAAATCAAGTAAGTCACTTGATCTTATGGTTAAGAATAAAGGATGCAAAGGACGAGGTCTTGGGTTGAAATCCCACAAGGGCATGGAAGGAGGTTTTTCCCAAGAACTCTAAAGCCTTATTGATGCTCACTTGAGCTAACTCAAATTAAGTGGGACACATCCTTGGCCAACCACTTGAGTGTTCTTAATAGAAGTAGAACACATGGAAGGCATGTCTCCACTTGCCAGTTTAATCACTCCTTGAGGAGGCTATTTATATGAGGCGTGGTTGGGAGAAGAAAGAAATTGAGTGTAAGTTCTAGCCATGATACTAACATTACATTAGTAACCAAGCTTTTTAGGCTACCTTGATGCTAGTATTGGACATTATTGGCAAGGGTAGGTGATCCTTTGGTGGTGCAGAAATGTTGGGTACATGTTACCTATTGTGGGTGAACCTCTCTCAAAGCGTTTGCAAAATGCATCTCTTGAAAACCGAACGAAAAAGATAAGAGAGATGTTAGATGGTGCATATAGAGGCTCAGAAGGATAAACAATCGTGCATCAAATTACTTTTAATCCCATGTAACGATTTCTCAATGATTTTTACAACTATATAAGGCGCATACAAACAAAAACTTCATCACAAGCAAGAAAAAGGATAGAAAGAGAGTGATCTCTTACTTTTCACACTTCTCATGCATGTGTAAAGCATCAATATGCTCATGTGTATGTCCAACCATAAGGAATCCGAGTTGCACCACATCAAATATCCCATTAGCAACTAACAAAGACAAGTAAGCAAAGACATAGCAATTATTTTTTTCTAAACCACAATTATCAAGTTGCAAAATAAGTGGTCTAGGTAATTCCTTGAGTTTCACATGTGATATTACATTGTGTTGCTTTGTCATATAAAACTTCTCCTTTAAGAGATTTATATGATGATAAAGTGCATCACAGGAAATATAGAATCAAATAGACTCTTTGTGTAATTCACACAAGAAGTATTCAATCCCAAATCTCCATACAACTGACTTCTTTTTTATATGTTCCTCAAACACATTGAAATAGATGCAACTCTTAAATTTGGATCACCGGACCATAATCCTAAAGCAAAATGACCATAACCACATTTTCCATGTCCATAAGTATGCATTCTTGTTAAAGACATTGGTAATTTTGCAATGCCATTAAGAGATTTTGGAATTTGTTTAATATGTGCTATAGTTGTTATCTTTTGATCCATTTTATCATGAATAATGCATAAATAATTATGTGGAAACAATTATGATGAAAGTATCCAAGCATATTATAGATTTCTACATCTCATTTGATGTAGCATATGAGATCGTCTTTGTGCGAAATATCTTGCATGCTCTTCATGGGTTTTTTGTAGATTGTAATTTTGCTTCTATTTTTGTAGAAAAGCCACATTTAGAAAAGGTACTTGATTTTGATAAAGAAACTCTTCTAAATTTTGTATTCCACATTCTCAAAAATGTTGGTTGAGATAGTTTATTATATCCCAAACTCTCTAATGTCATATTCACCTCTCAAAGAATATCCACTCATAATGTGATGGAAGCACTCTTTGTGTTTCACGAGAACCATCCATACATGTTCTGAACTTGTGTGGCATTTGTTCTCCATTATTATCAATGAAATTCATGTATCAAAGCTTTTGCTATTTCTACATGTTTGGTACTTTTTCTAAGTATTCCATTATTCCCATGAATGGATACCTTTTGACAAAGTAAAAAATTTTCACATAGCCTATGTGTACCTAAGTCACGCAACGGTGCCAAAAACGTGTGAACCTAAGTCACAAAGTCTTAGGGACTTGTGTCAAAAAGACTAAATCTCATTTGCCACAGAAGTACGTATTGTGGTGGATTGACACATGCTTAATTATCAATCCAAAGAACTGACCAAACCAAGTGTATGAGGACATGTGCACACGTCATGGAAATGAAGTGGTTAAGCTAAAATGCAAGAGAAAAGACTAAATTACCTCTCCAACTCACTTAATCTCTGAAAGTGTCTACCGCGATACCACTTAGAGAAGTAAACACAAATTCGAATGTTTCTCCCAGCTCCGAACTCGGAATATGACCAATAGTGGGTTCGTTTCGAAGCTCTCGATGAGATGTTGGTGGTATTTTCACTCGAATCTGATGACCTGTTTTCAAGTTATGGCCAAAACAGTGAATGGCGAGAAACACCTTCACTCACTCAACAACTCATGCTTGCTCACACACACACTACAATAGTTCAAAAGTGATGGGGAGGGGTAGACAACAGTCCTACACACACATTCCAAGCTTCACACACACACAAAAGATCATAGAGAAGATGAAAATCTATAAGAAAGAAGCAAATTCGAAATTTTGGAACTCTGGTTCTTCACAATGGCAAAAGTCTTTACAAAGAGTCACAAAGTGACTTATATACATGTGCCCTAAAAATGGTCCTTTCACACAAATGACGGGCACTTTATTGAATAATCCCTAATTTCCTACTCTGTTACAAGAAATATGTTACAAAGATTTGGGTTTATGCACCTAGAGGACTCCTCTAGTTCATTTACATAGCTTTGATGGAATTTTCTAGGATTTTCAAGCAGAACAAAATTATGCCCATGAATTTGAAAATTTTGGGGCTCCTCTTCATGCCTTTATTTTCTACAAACACTCTCCCCCTCTTTGTCTCTGTCGTCCCTTGATAGGCTTTGTTCCTTTGTCTACAGCTTGCTTATGGCTCCTGAATACACGCACCCAGTGGTCGAAGAAGCAATAATAACTGTCAAAAAATTTCTTACTTTATCCGAGATTAGTCCTTTGCTTCTATAATCCCCTTGGTATTCCATACATTCATAAATCTGGGTTGCTATACACATCTGACCCTGTTGTATTGACTAGAGCCTGTTTACTTCCTTCCACCGCACGCCTCACTTTGCTGACCTCTACTGTCTTTTAAATGAGCATTATGTTTTAAAGGTCCTGTTCTTGAATCTTCTTTGTCATCCTTTAGGACCTGATTCATTTCAAACCTGCTAAAGACAGAACTCTGAACAAGCAAATCCATCAACTGATCGGATATGACCACAGAGATCTTGACTTGGCATTAGCGGTATACTCTTTGAAAGTCTTCATGAATATCAGATTCAAACCCTGTTGAAGATAGAACTCTGAAAAAGCAAGTTCATCAACTGATCGGATATGATCATAGAGCTCTTGACTTGGCGTTAGCGGTATTTGTGATTGGTAATATTAGTAGCAGATCATGCTTTAATAGAATCTTGTCAGCGAATGGAGTCACCTTGGCAAAAAGTACTTCCGCTCGACCATATGAATCCCTTCTTTCCATGATGTGCACTTCAGGTCACTAACCACCATTTTCATCATTTCCCCTTCCATAGAGAAGGTGTCAGATGTTCTCTCTTTGTTTTCTCATGAACATCGTCCATCTTCCATAGCTTTTCTTTAGAGCAGTAAGCTTTAGATGATATAATGGTTTGATGTAGCATATCTGTGCATAAAGAATAGATATTCCTTGAGATTAAGTACAGAGCATAGCTTATGTTTGTCGGCTATCTCTCCCTCTTTTTCGTGAGCATGCGTAGAGCTTCCTAATCTGTGTCTCCTTCTTTGGCCTCTTGATCCCCCTTCTCAGAATCTGTGCCCCCCAAATATGCCGATGAATACCCCCCCTCTAAGAATCAGCGTCCGGTCCTCTTAATCGGCGCTCTCCTCTCGTGTCCATCCATCATGTAGAACTTCACTTTTCTTCAACTTTCATTCAGTTTAAATCATGCTTTTTCCTTTTATGACAGCAGTTCTCATGCCACCAGGTTTTCCATGCTAAATTCCTTTTGCTTATCAATATCAGAATATAATTGTCCATCAATTTTCCTAGAAAATGAGCTCCTCACCATCAAATCAAGAAATGGCTTCATTTGCTTCCTCTTTTATTTGTCCACTGTGACCTCCCGCGATCAGAAAAGTAGTGATGAGCAAGATCAAGTGCTAAATCTTTAGTTGTCTTTCCTTGAGTTCCATCGAAGAATCCACTTCCGATCCTTCACCATGCCTTCAATAATTCTATTCATTAGTTCAATAATTCATATGTCAAAATAAAGGATTGTGTTATCCAGTTAGGGAGAGAGAATCTCTCTGACTCCGCACAATTACTAACATATTCATGGACTTGTTTAGGCATATCCGGCTAGTATACTCCTAACCTTTTCAATTCTCTTAGGGCTCCATGAGTTCCTTTATGCGTTTTACATTTATTGATGTGAGCTAGTTGAATTAAGTTCTTTTGTTCATCTTCCTCTACACATCTTGACAATACGCCATTGGGTTCCTTCTGATACACACTACCTGCAATAATGTGTAGGTTACGTGATTGGAGGATTTTCTTTTTTACTCTCATTATTAATTGAGTGTTGTGGGCCATGAGTGAGTATTGGAATTAGCTTTTCTCCCCACTTGGGACACACTTCCAAATTGAAGAGATAAGTATGTGGTATGGTACTCAGCTTGGTGGTTCTCCATGTGTTGATCTAGAAAGATGATCTGCCCTCACATGGGTGTCACCCTTCTTTACAATTACTTCAAAATCGAACTCCATCAATAACAAAAACCATCTCACAAGTCTTCCCGTGTTGGAAGGCTTATTGACTAAGTACAATAAGGCTTGATGGTCTATGAAGACTTTAAACTTATTAGCTAAGAGGTAGTGTCTTAATTTCTTTACAGTGTACACCATTCCCAATCCTTCTCTCTCCATAGTCGTATAGTTTCTCTCAGCTTGATTCAGTTGTCTACTTGCATAGGCAATTGGATGGTCCAGTTTTCCTTCATCTGCCGGTTGAGCTAAGATGCATCCTATTGCGTAGTTGGAAGCGTCCACATGAATATGAAAAGGCTTGTTCCAATTTGGTGTTCTCAAGATAAGAGCCGTACTAAGCCGCTCTTTTAACTTATTAAATGCCTTCTCGCATTCGTCCGTCCATGTGAATTGAGTCAACAATCCATACAAGGGTTTGGCAATTATAGCGTACATGTGGATAAATCGATGGTAGTATCCACAATGAGCCATAAATGCTTGCACTTCTTTGACATTCTTTGGTCTAGGAAGTTCTAGAATTACCTTGATCTTGTCCTCATCTATAGATACTCCGTTCCTAGACACGATGTGTCCTAAGATCTTCCCTTGTCTCAGCATGAAAACCCACTTCTCAGAATTTAGGCATACTCTATATTGTCGACATTTATCAAATATTTTGCGCAATTCAGGAATGTGCTCTTGCCTCCGATTTGAATCTGTACATAGGTCATCTACATACACTTCCATACTTTTCTTCAGGAATTCTTTGAAAATGTGACACATCAGTCTTTGGAAAGTAGCTGGGGCGTTAGAGAGTCCAAAAGGCATCATTCTGAAAGCATAGACCCCCCATTTTGTTGCGAGTGCGATCTTATGTGGATCCTCCGTAGGAATAGCTACTTGGTTGTATCCAGAGAATCCATCTAAGAAGCTATAGACTTCTTTTCCTGCAACTCTTTCCAAAAGGTGATGGGTGATAGGTAGTGGGTAGCTATCACAAATCGTGGCTGCATTGAATTTCTTTAGATTGATGCATACTCTCAGTTTTCTGTTCTTCTTAGGTACAAGTACTAATGGTCACACCCATTCGGTATGTTCTATCTCATAAATGAATCCAGCTGCAAATAGCTTTTCTATTTCCTCTTTAATTTTGTGGCATAAACCTCGTTATACGTGTATGGGTGTTGCTTTGATGGTTTTGCCTCTAGTGTCATTGGTATTTTATGAGAACAAATGGAGGGTTCCACCCCCTTGAGATCCTTGTAGGTCCAAGCAAATACATCTCAATATTCTTGAATCAATCGTATCAATTCTTCTTCTTCCTCCGTTGATACATCTTTTCCTATGTTTCTACATCTTTCTTCTCCATCTTCTATGGTTACTATAATTTTTTTTGCTTGTTCCTTGTTTTCATACACCTTTCCTTCTCCTGCCTCTCTCTTAGGCATTTGAATAGCTATTTTTCATTCTTCTATTTCATATCTTTTGAAGTGTTCTAGTACTTTAAAAAGATAAGGGGTGGGTTTGACCTTATTCACGCTTTCCTCTTGAAGTGGTACTATTGGGGCTGCTTCTATTGCTAACACTTTGGTAATTCAATACTTGTCCTCAGCTTGAATGGCTTCTAGATAACGTTCCTCTGAATCAAACTCTAGTTCCATTTCTATGCTCTCGTATTCTTCTTTCCATTCCTTTTCTAATATTTCTCCTGCCTCAACCTCCCGCAGGACTACCATGTACAAATTTACATCGTAGCCTTCTTCGTCCACACATTCATTCATAGTCAAGACTTCTTCATTCACGCATACATCTAAGGTTGCTAGAATCTCCATCCAACCGTGCGGTTTGAATGCTTTGTCAGGGAAGATTTGAGGCTTGTACATTGGGTCCTCTACAGGTCGATAATTTGGATGTCCTATGGGCCATAACTGCATCTTGTTATCCTCTTTCTTGGCTTCTTTACACATCCATGATTGGGCAGCCTCATGCATCCATGATTGATCGCTTGATTCAGCACTATGAATACTCTTCCTTATGTATGGGGTTCCATTGTAGTGGGCGTACATCTCAGTACGCAAAGGTATGCAAGTTTATCTTGGTAGTGTTTATTTGATGTTGAAGGTATAAGGAGTCTCATCCCCGATCTTGCACTACCCTAAGCTGTCTCATGAAAGGTCGTCCTAGTATCATTTCGTAATTATTTGCCTTTCCAAATTCCATCATAATGATTCTCATATACTTAGCCACTTGAATAGGTCTTAATCTTCTTATGGGTTCTGGTTGTCTAGGCATTACAAGAATTGCTGGTCTGATTGGATACATTCCGGGCTGCACTCCTAGTGGTGCTCTTGGTCTCACTCGTGGTCGGTGTAGGTTGCCTAATGCTCGTTTGTCCCGACATTGTATGCTCTGACTCTTGTTGTGTCCCAAAGGGGTTCTGAGAGGTAGTTGCCTGCTCTCGCTGAGGGAATACAAGAAACCCCATATACTTGAGTCGAGCCCTATCTATGGCATCAACAAACCAATACCTTCTTTGGTTCTTGTCTAGCTATGTGACTCTAGAATTGTCTTCAGGATCCTTTAACTCGTTGAAAGTCATTGGGATTTCCTCTTGTCCCCGTATAGGTGAGTCAGTTTGTAACAGTAAGTCTGATCCATGGATCAGGTAGACCTCTAATAGGTAATCATCTTTAGGAGCCAAATCCCTTGTCAAGACTCGAGTTACTACTGATTTACCTCTGGGAGTGGTTACCAACTCTTCAGGGTCCGATCTTCCTAAATTTTCTTGTCCCTCTAACTCTCCTCTCTCATTGATCCAGTCTGGGTGTTCTGTCACTACATATATGTGACCCAACTTATCCATGTATGCTCCTCCTTCATACTTGACTGCAGGTCTAGGCACTATGGTAGAATTCGTTGAAGTTACCATCCTGGCTACTGATCTATTTAAACCATCCAAGTAAATGGGAATCTCTTGGGAACTAGTGGACACATATTGTAGGGAGGTACGATATTCCCCTTCTACAGTAGACATGAAGTTTCTCCTGGGGATTGAACCTTGCATATCTTCTGAAGCCATGGGTGTCTCCTCCTCTGAGTCACTAGAGGTTTTGGAATAGATAGAGCACTGATTGACCTAAGCTCTACTTCCTACCGATGATATAACACTTCTCCGACTACTTAGCACCCTTCCTGACCTCAAGTTCATCCACCCTCCTGGGGTTATTTTGGTTCCTTTCTATTCCCTAATTATCTCCTCAATTACCTCAAATTTTTCCCTTCAAATTGCTCAAAATGTTTTGGACGATACTAACGATACCACTCTAGCGATATTGCACTTTGCGATACCAGTTTATCGACGATACGATACCACTACATATGACGATACGATACTGGGGAAGTCGACGATATGATACCAGAGAACTGGGTGATACGATACTCCTTTTCACACGATACAATACCAGTGCTCTACACGATACGATACTATGTGCTCAGGCGATACGATACCACCTGAATGAATGATACGATATTCCTGCAGTGCACGATATGATACTAGAATTTTAACGATACGATACTAGGCATCCTCACGATACGATACCGGTGCACTGTAATGATACAATACTGCAACAATGCACGATATGATACTTGAGTTTGCATGATACGATACTCTCGTTCCCCAAGATACGATACTAAAGTTCGATCACAATATGATACCAAGAGAGTCAATGATACAAACTAGATTTTCATGCGATACGATACCGCTCGGTCCACGATACGATGCCGTGACCGAGATGATATGATACCAAGTGGACCGCGATATGATACCACTAGCAGATCACAATCGTGATACCAAATTGACGATACGATACCAAAAGTGGTATCCTGATACCTCAAGTGGTATGCGACGATACGATACTTCGGCAAGTATCGCGATACTAGGGAATTGTGGTATCGTGATACCAAAACTCAACTAATCGTGATACTACAGCCAAAATAGCTCCAAATACAAAAATTTTTATACCCCTATGTTTCTCTCTCACTCCTCTTCACTCTTCACCCTCTGTCTCACTCCAAGAAACCTCTGAAGTCTCTCTGTCCCACCTCGCGATATCGAATTCATCTTTAATCACGTGAATCTCTGCTTTCAAGAAACTTTTGATGTTAAACTCTTAATGTAGCTTACCTTTGGGATACCTTGCTTAAGTCTTGAGCTCCCTAGGTAGCTTTGAGGGCTAGTATTGCACGATACCACTCAGGCAATACCGGTCGTTGTCTACAGGCCATACCATTTTTTGAGCAAGTGTCAAATGAACTAAATTTTTTGGCTTTTATTGTTTGTGATGCCTAAGACCTATCCTACACTAACTTGGCAATTTTTTTTTTGAAATTTCCTTGATGATTTTAACTCACTCCTACTCCACTTCTCCCTTGACCTAACCCTAACTCCTTCTCTCATTGACTCCTAACCCTAAACCTAAAAACGCATTACACACACCTCCGCGATGTGAAGTAATGAGTGCTGAAGTGTCTGACTACTTGCCACTAAACAAATTCACCTTTACAAGTACGATTCCTTCACTCTAGATCTATAACCATCACAGAGGCACCTTGGTTGAGTGTGTTCCCTGGCAAGGGTGCAAAAAACGTGTGTACCTAAGTCATGAAGACTTAGGGACTTGTGTCAAAGAGACTAAATCTCGTTTGCCACACAAGTACATATAGTGGTGGATTGACACACGCTTCATTATCAATCCGAAGAACTGACCTAACCAAGTGTATGAGGACATGTGCACACATGATGGGAATGAAGTGGTTCAGCTAAAATGCAAGAGAAAAGACTTAACTACCTCTCCAAATCACTTAATCTCTGAAAGTGTCTGCTGCGATACCACTTAAAGTAGTAAACACAAATTCGAATGTTTCTCCCAGCTCCAAACTCCAAATATGGCCGATAGCAGGTTTGTTTCGAAGCTCTCGATGAGATTGGCCAAAACAGCGAATGGTGGGAAACACTTTCACTCACTCCACAACTCGTGCTTGCTCACGCACACACTAGAGTAGTTCAAAGGTGATGGGGAGGGGTAGACAACAGTTCTACACACACATTCCAAGCTTCACACACACACAAAAGATCATAGAGAAGATGAAAATCTACAGGAAAGAAGAAAATTTGAAATTTTGGAACTCTCCTTCTTCACAATGGCAAAAGTCTTTACAAAGATTCACAAATAGACTTATATACATGTGCCCTAAAAATGTTCCTTTCACACAAATGACCGGCACTTTATTGGCTAATCCCTAATTTCCTACTATGTTACAAGAAATATGTTACAAAGAGTTTGGTTTATGCACCTAGAGGACTCCTCTAGTGCATTTACATAGCTTTGCGGGAATTTTCTAGGATTTTGAAGAAGAAAAAAATGATGCCCATTAATTTTAAATTTTGGGGCTCCTCTTCGTGCCTCTATTTTCTACAACAGCCGATAAAATGACATTTTTCCAATACCATGAATTAAATACCTTGCCTTGGTAAATACGTCTTTCGCATTAATCATGAAATAGAAACTCAAGCAATGACTTGATTTAACACCATTACTTTTGTAGAGCATATTCATGCAATCCGATACAGATTTGCATCTACTCGAATAACATTGTCCCCAAAAGTTTAGCCGTGCATCCATGATTTTAGCTCTACTTGCTACTTGATAACATCTCTGTTCACAACAATCATGCATTGAAACCATCTAAATTCTTTCAAATGAGCATCTCTTATTAGGAGTCAATGTAGTACTTTTTCTATTATGCACTCTCACATTGTGGATGTAACTTCTTTTTTTTCTGTTCACTTCATAATACCTAGACTCGCTATTTTCCATATGAAAATCCTCTTGTTTATCAAAGTCCATTTGAAGAGGAGAAACAACTTGTATATCATCAAAACAAAGTTGAATATCAATAGCATGAGAATAATTATTCTCTCTATGATCAACATCTACATCCTCGATACCATTGCAGTTATCATCGTCAATGCTATACAATGAGTTTAAGCATAAATTTGGTTTCTCTCCAACTTAAACATCTACACCCTCCATATCATTGAAATGATGATCTTCAATGCCATACAATGAGTTAGAGCCTAATTTTTGTATCATAGGCTCACCATCTTCGGTAATGATTTGGAGTATAGGCCAACTCACCAATTTCAAAGTTGAAAAATTTTTAGAATCCAATGGTGATGTATCCAAAGTTTAATCCATAATAACAAGGAGGCAACTTTCTCCCAACTCTTTGCAATTTATAGGATCCCATGGATTTACCAACAAAATAATAGAAGTTGAATATCTTTCACATGTCTCATGATCCAACAAGATGACTTCTCTGAGTTCAAGTTAAGTAGATCCTTGAACTACAAGATTGAATGTGAGACAATGACTTGAATGATGTGTGTGTAACTCCCCTCCCATCCATATATACCTGTTTGTACTCTAAAAATAGCAATTATGTACTCTAAAAATAGTAATGATCTAGAATAGTCTAGTGTGAACATGTGGCCATCATGCAACACTTATTCCCATTACTACCCAAGTACTCCCATTACTACCAAAGTACCTTAGGGCATCCCCCAAGCTTGGGACCTTGGCTAGTTGGTCCTTATCTCTCACACACATGGACTCTTCCCTGTGGATCATATGGACTGATCCCTCTGGATCAATGACCCCTATGGATCAATGTCTGACACTCTCTCCCCCTTCTAAAGATCATTGTCCTCAATGATCAATGAGGGAAAGTACTTACAAATGAGAGCTTCTGATTCCCAAGTAGAGTCAGTAAGTGGTAATCGTCTAGAGGCTACTAGATACTCCTGGATGACACAATTCCTAAATCGCCTTTGTCTCCAATCTAATATCTTGTCTGAAGATTGATCTGTGCTATTACTTTCTTGAAAAGAAACAATACCTTCTGTTAGATTATCCTCCCTAGAAATGTACTTCTGAAGTTTACTAACATGAAACACTCGATGCACTCTAAAATCTAGAGGAAGCTCTAATTAGTATGCAACTTCACTCAGCTTTTTAACTATCTTCCAAGGGCCACAAAACCTTGGTGATAGCTTATTACACTTCCCTATTGAGAATGAAGTAGATCTAACTCGTACTTGAAGAAAGACTCTGTCTCCCTCCTCAAAGGATCTAGGAGATCTCTTCCTATCAGCATACTCTTTTGCCCTATCAGCTGCTTGCTGCATCTTGGCTTTAGCTGAACTCGGAAGCATTAGGACAATTCTTTAGCATGCCTATGGTATCGGGAGCTTTGGGGTTCATGCCATAGTTCATCTCAAAAGGAAAATTAACTAGTGGTAGAGAACTATCTCGATCTGTCTGGCTCTTTGACACATTTGCCCTCAACATGTCCTCTAAAATTAGTTGACCCTCTCGGCCCTATGAATCTAACATCCCTATCTGAAACTATGGATGTTGGTAACCCATGCAATTTGAAGACATGCTCGATAAACAACTTCATTGCCTAAAGAGCTTTTATCATCTCCTACGTGGGTATGAATTGATCCTTGTGGATCAATGTCTAACACTAAGATCCCTCTGGATCAAGTGGATTGATCCCTGTGGATCAATGTCTGAAACTCTGATCCGTGTGGATCAAGTGGAGTGATCCCTGTGAACCAAAGTCATGATCCCTATGGATCATCAATCTATCTACCACAACTAGGATAGTATCCCACGTCCTTTGGGTCCACGGTAATTGGACTAGGAAGTCCATGGATACACTATCCCAGTCATGATCTGGAACCTATAAAGGATACAAATGACCTTATGTCTTTACCCTTTTTGCTTTATTGACTTGACACATAAAGCATTGTTCAACATGAGTGTGGACAGCGCTAGCTATCCAAGCCACCAAATTGTTCTTCTAACAAGCTACATTGTCTTGACAACACCTAGATGTCCTACACAAGGCACATTATGGTTATCATGCATGAAGTTTCTTCTCAAATCCTAGGAATCTGGTACACAAACCTTTCCTTTCCATCTAACTATTCCATTCTCTTGTGAGAAACTGGAATACAAAATGGAATTGTTTGCTCTACTAGGGGAAGAAAGAACTAGAACTATCATGTCTCCTATAACAAAGTCATAACTAATGGTTCAAATATGGATCTTCCACCTGTGCTTCATTTATCTCTTGAAGCAATGAGCTTTCTAGAACTCTAAGGATCATTTGATACATTATCCGTGATAATGCATCAGCAACTATATTTTCTTTGCTCATCTATATAGGATTTCCATGTGAATCTCCTATATGAGCTCAACCCAACGAGCCTAACTACCTCAAAGATCTCACTGACTACCAAAAATGCTTTTGTATGTTGATCTGTGTATACCTGAAATTCTACACCATATAAATAGTGTCTCTAGGCTTTAAGTGCATACAACTCCTGTTCATGCACTGGCTTACCATCTTAGCTCAAAATTGTCCCTATGGCTTATGCCACAAGCATCTGTCTCTAGCTCAAAGTCTATGAATCTACCACTTTGAGTATAGGAGCATTTGAAACAACTTGTTTCAGAATATCAAAACTATCTTGCTACTCTTGCTTCCATGCAAAGCAAACTTCCTTTGAAGCAAGCTTGGCATAGGCACTGCTATCGATGAATAAAAAGAGATGATTTTTTCATAGAAATCGAAAAGTCCTCGAAATGATCATAAGTGCCCCTCATCTTGAGGAGGAGGCCAAGATAATACAATTGAAACTTTCTTGGGATCTATCTGAACCCCATCAGTTGATACCACACGCCCTATATACTCTATCCTTGAAAGAAATAACTGAGCCTTCTCTAGATTAATGGTGTCTTATGTACATCATGATCTCTTACTCTAATCTAACAGCAGCCACTTGTAAAATGTATACTACTAAATAAAATGGCTCCACTTAGAGCATCTAAAAGATCATCAATCATGTGCATGGGATATGTGTTTGATAGTAATTTTATTGAGTGCTCTGTAATCGACGCACATCCTAAAAGATTCGTCTTTCTTCTTCACTAGAAGGATTGGTGCTGCAAAGGGTGAATAGCTGGGTCTAATCAGCCATTTTCTATAAGTACTCGTCCACGACTTTGCGGACTTCATTCTCCCCCTAGAAACTCATTTGAAATGGTGGCTCAGGAGGCAGATTCACTGTACGTACCAATTCGATTCCAAATCTAAGAAGTTCTTACATGACTATTCTTTTACTATTTCTAAATATGGCATTCTTATCAAACTTGATTTTCCCTTTTTTATTCCACAAATATGAAGTCTATAATTCCTTTGAAATAAACTTCTTACACATAGAAATGTGCACTAGAACTCATAACTATCTAATTATAGGAACTACTTATGAACTAGATACTTAATTTATAAACATCCTAAACTTATAGGTGTTCTTAGAGTTCTCTTCTCAGGCTTCTATTTACCTTGAGACCTCTTACCTCTAAGGTTCTAACTTATGAGACCTTGGTAAAACTAAGCCTTGTCTCACTTTGTCCTTTTTGCAAAATGGATTTATTTTTTAAACTTTAAATTTCTCATCTCTTTCTAAATATATTACTCTACATATTTCAAATCTTGACTTTATTCCTTTTGATCAAAATGCCACTTGCATTCTTCTAGATCATGGAATCCTTGAGGATGAACTATCTACTATTCTAGGTTCTAACTAGAAATCATTGTGAACTACTAAGTTCCTTATTCTAATGACTTTGGCAACATTTTCCTTTGTCTTTATCCTTGAATTAATATTTCATGAATATTGATATCTACTAGATATCCACTAGCTTATACAACTCTTTGATCAGAATACTACGAATCGTTCATCTTGATCATTATCTAGTTTGAATATTCTATGTATACTCAAACAAGTAAGTCGGAGCAGAAAATAAACAAATTACAAGCCTTTGCTCAATGGAACATGAAGAAATAATAAACGTTTATTATGTTCTATATGCTTGAATGCATATGCATACTAATTTTCTAAAAATTTTGGCAGCATTATGGCACAATTTTGAAAACCAGAAAAATTATGACAAGCAATTTCTATGATAACGGTGCCGACAAACACAATCTATCTACCAATAGACCGAAAAAGGCTTACATGCCCTGACAAATTTCGCAATGCCGACAAGCATAATATAGCTACAGTAGACTGAAAGGGGATTACACACCACAAATTTATATTTTTTTCTCCTCGCTAACCTGCAAGAAAATACTCACCTCTTCCTGCAAAGAAGAATACATGCATTATACAATACGAACCCCATCTCAACTACATGTCTAGTCTAGGTACTATGCAAAATTGCATGTCTTGTCTGCAATATGATGCAAAAAGAAAGCAATGATGCATATATATTGAGAAGAGACTTATCTAGTGGTTGCAAAAAGTAAATTTGCAGGTGTGTGTAAGTGCTGAAGATGGTCCACCCTTCATCCAAATAACGTTCCAATACTCCTTCAAGAGTCGGTGCTTCAGAACGATGATTAGAAGAGGTTGGTTGAATAGGTATGACCAACTTCAATATTTTGAAGATGATAGGGACTGAAGGCACTTTATGCTAATCTTGAAAAGAGTTATTTCTTTTAACGTAAGCTAGAATATCTAGGACATATTATTTCAAGTGAAGGTGTGCATGTGGATCCAAAAAAATTAAAGTTATAGTAGAATGGCCTACAACACAATCAGTCAAGTTCAGGGATAGGTGCAGTTTTAATGCAAAATGATCATCCCATTGCATTTGAGAGTAGGAAGCTTAAGCCCTCAAAAACGAATTATAGTACATATGATAAAGAATTGTTAGCAGTTGTGCATGCTTTGCAAATTTGGAAACACTATCTTATGGGCTCTGAGGTCTTAATCAAAACAGATCAACATGCTATTAAGCATTTATTAAATCAGCCCTTAATCTCTGATCGACATCTTAAATGGGCATCATGCATTCAAAATTTCCAACCCATGATCCAATATCTGCCTGGTAAAGATAATGTTGTAGATGATGCTCTTAGCCAATTTCCTTCACATTCTATTGTTTTGCATAATATTTTTGCCATCCAAATACATTCTTTTCAACAAATGGTTTCCACTTATGCATCTAATTTGTATTTTTCACGTGCATGGCATGAATTCAACAATGGTGCATCTTTATGTGATGAATATTATACATTTCATAATTGTTTTCTTTATTTTCAACATAGTTTATGCATAACCCGCTTTTAAAGATTTTGTCATCAAAGAAATGCATGAACCATCTTACATGGGTCATAGAGGCATACAAAGCACCATTTTTGCCTCCAAAGATTTCTTCTTTTGGCCACAGATAAAAAAGATATTGCATATTATGTATCTCAATGCATTGTATGTCAGCGTGCAAAATGTCATCATGATAAACGATTTGGATTGTTAATGCCACTACCCATTCCTAACAAACCATGGGGAAAAATTTATATGGATTTTATCACAGGTCTTCCCATCACTTCATCACATAATGATATGATTTGGACAATAGTTGATAGGTTTAGTAAATATGCATATTTCATTCCATGTAGGTAAACTTTGTCTACACCTCAGGCTGCAAAATTATTCATTAAGTGCATTTTCCCACATCATGGATTTCCTAAAGTTATTTTATCTCATCATGAAGTTAGATTTTGTAATCATTTTTGGGTTGCCTTATTTCAACATTTTGGTTCTAAAATAGATTTCAGCTCTGCATTTCATCCCGAAAGTAATGGACAAAGTGAGGCCACAAATAGTACTATTCTTGGTTTATTACATTGTTATTCATTAGATAGTCTAACTAATTGGGATGAAAAGTTGCCATTGCTTCAATTTGCTTACAATAACACCACACACACTACTACTAGTCGTGCACCTTTTGAAATTGTTTATGGTAAAAAGCTTTCCAATCCCATTTAACTCACCCAAACCAACATTCCGATGGTTGATTCTATTGCTCAAGATCACGTTTCTATACTTCACGATGTTCATGAGAACATTAGGAAAAGTCAAGAACGATACACACGTAATATCAATACTAAACGATTAGCCAAGGAATTCCAAGAAAATGATCTTGTATGGTTGTGTATCTTTAAAAGACGTGTCAAAAATATTTTGCAACATCCTAAAATTAAACTTGCACCATGATATTATAGACCCTTTTGCATTATAGCAAAAAATAATGATAATTCAGTTAGATTAGATATCCTATCTCATTGGAATATAAATAAATCTTTTCATATTAGTTTACTTAAACCATTTAAACGTACTTTACCACTCACTCCACTTATTGATGACCCTCATTTGATTGCAGAACGATCTGAAGTCTTTGTTCCTGAGAAAAAAATTGATCATGACGTCACTACTACATGCACATGTACTCAATATCATTGATATTTGGTCAAGTACAAAAACCATTGTATTGAATAATGTCAATGGATACATAAAACACAATTAGCACCTAATTATGATCACTTAATTTCTACATATCATACACAAACACATTAATGTAATTCCTCCATGAACATTTCCATGCATGTTTCTTTTAACATGGAACATGTTTATTTTCATTTAGTGATGAAACATGTGATTGGCCATCCATGTTTATTTTATTTTATCAACTGAGGTCAGTTGCTTTTTCAACTGAGGGTCATGTTATACATTATGGAATATGTTGAACAATGCATTGTTGGAGTGTTGATTTATTAATGTATTAATGTGTTTTGGTGTTTTTGATATAGCGGCGGAAGGTTCGTGAGGGCGTGAAAGCATGAAGGGTGGACTTCAACAATGTGACTTTAGGGTGGACATCAATAAATTCGATTTATCATTTAGTTTGTAAATAAATCCACGTAGAAGGTTCTATTGTTAAAAATAGTTAGAAAAATAGTGGTTAGAATAAAAGTCATTGTAGAACACAATTTTTGATAATGAAATTTCTACGAAAGTCACCAGCTTTTAGTTACACGCATGCTTTTCGAAGCCGCTCTCATGTAACCACTCTTTTTGATGTAATAAAAAATTCCTATATAAATACATGCACTCTACAGACTGTCGAAATAGAGTGCATGGGGGAGATTGCATCCAATACTGCGTTCAGTCTCGTCTCTTGCTGACTCTATTTTTCTATGTGTTTTCTACGTTCGTAAACTCTGTGAGCGTGTGAGCAAGATCCTGATAACAGAATCCTTGTTCGATGAACAGCCATGGACTCCGGAGTGTCCGATCTTGATTGTGGGTGCATGTGTGTAGAAAATTTCAAGCTTAGTGTAGACATGGCGAATCCACAGTGAAGATTTCATGAAGCTCATGATAGTTGCGACTCATGAGAATAGAGCCAAGATAAGAACAGAAGGATGTAGTGTTTATGGAAAAAAATGCCGATCAGGTCTTAAATCGGATGCTCATTTGGGCATCAAAGACACTCCTTTGATGCCCATGCAAATGGCCAAGGCAATCAGAAGGATGCTCAATTTAAAAATCACGGGCATCCTGATGCATTAACCTTAACGGGATTCGGTGCATTGTGCTGCGTTTAGAGTCTCTAGATTCTAGGCTCTTGCCTCTCGCATTCTGCTATGTGCATGCAACACTCTGTCAAGGCTGAAGAAAGACAAACATGGAGAGAAACGGTCAGCAAGATAGACAATGAGAACCTCCTCCATTCGTGCAAGTGCAACCTTGGACTTTGGAATTCACATAGACTATCCTTACAAGTTGCAAGGCGAAAGTATAAGAATACTTGTGACTTGGAAGTTGGGACTTGAAACTGCTTGCTACTCATCACTATCATATGATATAACATAAAATGACATCATATGTAACATCGTATTGATGCATATATACATTATCATACATGTCATACGATGGTACATATCCTCTTACATAACTTCTTCTTCTTCGTCTTTAACTTGTTGCCTTGAGACCCCATCAAATTTTCCACGATTTGATGGACTTATCAAATCCTCCACCATTACACTGCATGCTAAAGCCAACAAGCTATGAAGGGTGCACCTTTGATGTATGAAATGTATCGGGGTGGGGAATGACATTTGATATTTCTTTTTCTCATGCCCCAACTGGAAATGAACGTGTTATGATAATCCAATCATCCTCAGACTGAAAGAGAAAATTTCTTCACAAAAGGTGATGCTTGAAGAGGTGGTGGTGTTCCAGATTTCCTTATGAAATGTGATTAAAAGGGAGGATCATTGGACAATACATACAACAAAACGGGATGTTTCATCAATTGCGGAAACTAATAAATTCTGCCAAAGATGATGTAGCTCCCAAAGAAAAGCAATCATTGTAGACATAATCGGACATCGGACACAACATACAACTACAAAGATGAAGATGAGAGAAGAAAGAGGGGATGTAGTACCATGCAAGGATTCACAATAAATACCATATCTTCATAACACTTCCTCCTGATGGAGTCCATAAAGCAGAAGAGCAGTCAATCACTTCTCCAATTAATGCGTGCTTTTATTTCACTCTATAGGAACACTTCCCTCCCTATGGTACTCCATAAGACAAAAGAGCAGCCAATCGCTTCTCCACCTAATGCTTGATTTTATTTCACTCTATAATTTTAAAATACTGACAAGAGCCTAAGACATAAAGTGACTCTTATGGACGAAAAGAAGAAGAGACCTAAGTTTTTTCTACCATCGTGGTATCGCTTGCACTTCTGAGGAGCCTCATTCATTTTATTAGCTTTGACATTGGTCCAAATTCCTCTGCTGATAATTTTTCACATAAGCACCAAGTGTTTGTCCAAGAATTTAAATTTCCTATCTATGGGCAGAATTAGCGTTCGGGGGATGGCGCTCACGAATAGGGCCTACATTTGATGGGTATTTTCCTATTGACATATTGACTAAAGAGCTCCACGGCATCCATAAATTCCATTTCCTTGTGCATCAATATGAAATGAGCCAACTACTTGTGCTCTCAAAATTCTAAAGGCTGTAGCAAACCTTGTGTCCTAAACCTCCCTTCTTTGTTGAAGATAAACCTATGTGTTGATATTTATTGTTAATCAGACTACAGAGATACTATTCTTGTCAATACGAAGTTGTATGGTATAAAGTGAGCCCTAGGCCTTGACAAGTAGCCTTCTTGTAGTTAGCTTCATTTCAGTGATGGAAATTTCTTGGTTAGCCTTCGCAGCCATAGAGACACGTTGATTGAAGAGGGATTCCGGATATCTATGGGCAGAATTCGCATATGGGGGTTGGGGGGCATTTCTTTCCATGAAAACGAGAACTTATCTTTTTAGTTTTTCTCTGTACTCGTGAGTCACAAATAGGGCCATTTTGCATATCGAGAAGAGGTGTTTATTTTAATTACTGCTAATTTTCGTGTCATTTTTGATAGGTATATATGTGTATTATATGTGTAACAAGTCTTGGAGGTTGCCATGAAAAATGGAGCCACCAAGAATTTTCCATGTCTAACAAGCCTCGCAAGTTGACATCGAATTTGAAGCCTTTAGTGCAACCACAAAATTGAGCATGGATGCACGACCTCGTGAATCTGTTATACATTATGGAATGTGTTGAACAATGCATTGTTGGAGTGTTAATTTATTAATGTATTAATGTGTTTTGGTGTTTTTGATATAGCAGCTGAAGGTTCATGAGGGCGTCAAAGCATGAAGGGCAGACATCAATAATCCAACTTTAGCGGGACATCAATAAATCTGTTTGATAATTTAGTTTGTTAATAAATCCGCGTAGAAGGTCTATTGATAAAAATAGTTAGAAAAATAGTGGTTAGAATAAGAATCATTGTAGACCACAAATTTTGATATTGAAAGAAGAGGCTTTTTATGAAATTCATCAACTTTTATTTACACGCATGCTTTTTGAAGCTGCTCTCATGTAACCACTCTTTTCAACATAATCGAAAATTCCTATAAATACATGCACTCTGTGGACTGTCGAAATAGAGTGCATGGGGGGAGATTGCGCCCAATACTGCGTTCAGTCTCCTCTCTTGTTGTCTCTATTTTTCTGCGTTTTTTCTGCGTTCGTAACCTCTGTGTGCATGTGAGCAAGATTCAAATAATAGTGGTATCAGAACCTTACACGTGTCACTACGGATGGATCTGTTTTTGTTTGTTCTGGCAAATTGATCTGTGTTTCGTTGTTCACTGTTCTTTTTTCGTTGTTCTTTGTTCATGATTTTGATTCCAATTCTGATTCGGAATCTGAAACCAAATCCCATTCCGATTTGAACTCCCATTTTCATTTTCATTTCCGTTGCTGTTATCGTTGAGGTTTCTGTTTCTGTTTTTGTTCCAGTTCCAGAGCCAAAACCTACGTTTACACCTATGTTTACTCCAAGGCATCGACTAAGGCAAAGAACTTTAGCATAACTTAGGCATTACATTGGCATCATTGGCACCCAAGGCTCCTTGGCAACCGTTGGCTACATGCAAACCAATTTTAATGTATGAGTGGCAATAAGGACTTTTAGATTCACCAAGGTGGGAGGATTTGAACCCACAACCTCACCCACACATGGGAAGTGTTTTACCACTACACTATCTCATTGTGTTGTCATTCTACTTCACTTTTCTTATATTTAACATAAATTTCATCTCTTTCTTACTTTTTCAATTCCCAAGAACAACCATTCCTTTTACATTTTAACTCAAACAAACTAAAAAATTGTTTTTTACATATCTAGCAAGAAGGTTTTGTCTCGACATCCTCATGGACCCTATGAACAACATGGAGGATTTCGGTGAGTCACCTCTACTCAAGGTCACACTCGAGCAACAACTAGATCTCCTATGGCATGAATTACGAGGCACTCAGAACAAGATCCGAAAACGTGACAGAATACTTGAAAGATGCAAAATGATGAAGAAAACCTTACGAGGGTGGTCAAAGCTATTGTCTCTATGTAGTTGGATGGCACGCATTCCAAGATCGCCGTTAAGAATTACCAGTTTTTACGGTTTGATGGCCATAAGGATGGCCCTTTAATCCTTTCATGGCTTTCACAATTTTATGATTTTTATACTGATGAAACCTATGCTAAAAGTGAAAAAGTCAAATTTTCTACTAACTACTTAGTAGGAAAAGCTCAACTCTGGTGGAATGTACTGCGACACACTACTGAGCGTCCAAAAATGTGGAAGGCTTTCCAAGAGAAAGTGAAAGATTCTTTTCTTCCTTCGCAATACCATTTGCATGTTCGATGTGTATGGACGACCCTTATATGGAAGGAGGGTGATATAGTTACTACCTATAGGGAGCGCTTCTGCAAAAATTTACTATTGGTTCAAATGCTTGAAGATGTACCGAAAGATAGATTGTAGGGGAAATACGAAGATGGTTTGGAGGTGGGACATACAAAAACAAAGTGTCCATTGCAACCTCTTAACATGAAACCAGTTGCAGCTCAATTACATAACATGGAGGCACACAATGAAGAAATTCCTCCTCTTTGGACAGAGGAATCATTGTAGCTCCCAAAGAAAAGCAATCATTGTAGACATAATCGGACATCGGACACAACATACAACTAGAAAGATGAAGATGAGAGAGAAGAAAGAGGGGATGTAGTACCATGCAAGGATTCACAATAAATACCATATCTTCATAACACTTCCTCCTGATGGAGTCCATAAAGCAGAAGAGCAGTCAATCACTTCTCCAATTAATGCGTGATTTTATTTCACTCTATAGGAACACTTCCCTCCCTATGGTACTCCATAAGACAAAAGAGCAGCCAATCGCTTCTCCACCTAATGCTTGATTTTATTTCACTCTATAATTTTAAAATACTGACAAGAGCCTAAGACATAAAGTGACTCTTATGGACGAAAAGAAGAAGAGACCTAAGTTTTTTCTACCATCGTGGTATCGCTTGCACTTCTGAGGAGCCTCATTCATTTTATTAGCTTTGACATTGGTCCAAATTCCTCTGCTGATAATGTTTCACATAAGCACCAAGTTTTTGTCCAAGAATTTAAATTTCCTATCTAATTTTTCACATAAGCACCAAGTTTTTGTCCAAGAATTTAAATTTCCTATCTATGGGCAGAATTAGCGTTCGGGGGATGGCGCTCACGAATAGGGCCTACATTTGATGGGTATTTTCATGAAGGGCCAATTTTCCTATCAAAAATAGGTGTTTATTTTACGTATTGTCAAATGACAGACAGACATTGCTAATTTGCGTGTCCTTTTTTGTACGTATATTATTTGTGTATATCTCCTATAAAGGTAACATAATTTTTCCTATGTATGCAAAATCTATTATGTCGTATGACCTTTTGTCCTGCCCGTCCAATTTAGTTCCTCGTGACAACTGTCATGAGCTTGATGAAATCATCAGCCTTGATGATGCTACAGGGATGCTTGCGAGCTGACCATGCTTGCAAGTTGCGATGTCTAACATGGCTAACAGGGATGGTTGCAAGCTGACGATGCTTGCAAGTTGACATGTCCAACAGGGATGGTTGCAAGCTGACAATGCTTGGAAGTTTACATGCCTAACATGGCTCCATTACTATCAGAATTGGGCTGTGGCAAATTGCGAGCTTGAAACTTCTAGCGCACATGCACCCAGAATCAAGAACTTTCCATGTCTAAGAAGGCTAGCATGTTGCCATGAAAATTGGAGCCTTCAGTGCGACCATAGAAGTGATCATGGGGCAGGACCTCATGAATCATTGCTCGGTCAAGGGCCATGGCCTCTGAAGTATCCAATCGTGATTGTGGGTGCATGTGTGTCGTAAGTTTCAAGCTCACTGTAGACATGGAGACTCCTCAGCGTAGCATCGTCTTGGGTGATGATTTCATCAAGTTTACGATAGTTGCGACTCGCGAGTATAGAGCCAACATGACAGAAATAATGTTGTAGTGTTTATGGAAATAGAATCACCCCCCCCCCCCCCCCAACACCAATCAGGCCTTAAATCAGATGGCCATTTGGGCATCAAAACACACTCCTTTGATGCCCTTGCAAATGGCCAAGGCGATCAGAAGGATGCTCGATCCAAAATCATGGGCATCCTGATGCATTAACCTTAAAGGGATTTGGTGCATTGTCCTGCGTTCAGAGTCTCTAGATTTTAGATTCTTTCCTCTTGAATTGTGCTATGTGCATGACAAATTACAATGCGAGAGGCAAACAATGAGCACCTCCTTCATTCGTGCAAGTGCAACTATTCCTACAAATTCGAGGCAAAAGTATAAAAATACTTCTGACTTGGAAGTTGGGACTTTAGAGTGCTTACTAATCTTTCAGTGTTGAAGATTCAAGGCAAAAGTATAAATATACTTGTGACTCGGAAAATCGGACTCGGAACTGCTTACCATTCAATACTATTCTATGATGGTACATATGATGTGACATAAAATCACACATATATACCATCGTATGGATGCATATATACACTATTATGTATGTCATATGATGGTACATATGCTATGACATAAGTCACACTCTGCAAACTCACTCATCCAAATATTTATGTCACACTCTACAAATTCACTAATCCAAACAGAGAATGTATAGTTTTTTTATGATCTTGTAATGTGGCTCAAAGAAAAAAATATTTTAGTCTGTTTCGTTGAGACCTAAACACGTGCCGATGTCCAAAGCACAAACAAGAGAGAAAGAGGGAGAACGAAGTTACAAAGAACCACAACCGACTCCAAATCGAACTTGAAGGCTGTGGGGAGTCTATTTCTTTCAATCAATCATAAGATATAACATGGTTTTCTTTTATACAAAACTAATCGAACACGTAGTTTTGAAGAAAGAACACATTGATATGTTACCTCGTTTTAATGTGTGCTTATTAGAATTTTCATGTTGAAACTAAAATCGGACATGGCAAATGAATCATGCTTTTGTGTTCTTGAGCTGTCAACTCAACTAGAGCATATGTTCTCCCCATATCTCGCTTGAAATAGATTTGATTCTCTTTGTAATCCTGAATTGTTAAGTCTAGAGATATGTTTTACATAAAAAAATATTTAATTTATGCAGTCCACACGATAATATTTCGTGGAATAGATCTGATGAATAAAAGCGTGTTTAGAACGGAGACTGCTTTAGAACAAACATAGAATTCGTTTGTAGTCACACATTTGTAGGAATGCATCGAGACATGTCGTTGACGTCTTGAAGATATCAGTGGATTCATATGACGAAAACTTGACTTGACTTTCGCGATCGCCAAAGGTGCCTCTTGCGCGTGGGGGATCTTCTTTCTTCAACTTGTTGCTTTACATTATGTGACGAAATGATATAGATTACTTTTCTGCATGGTTCGTTTATTTTTTCATCAAAGACTTCCCCATCAAATATTCTCTTCTTAGTTTTACATTAAAGCCTCAACGGCCTCCCTCAAAGCACACAAAATAAAACTGCTAGATAGATACATTTTATGCTTCTTCTTGTTTCTCAACTTGTTGCCTTGCATTAATTATGCAATGAAATGATATACACGAATTTTGTGCTAGTCTCCTTGACGTTGTCATCAAAGGCCACATCAAATCTTCCTTCATTAGATTTGGATTACTATTCTTGTAAATACCAAGTTGTATGGATTACAGTCATCAAAGGCCAGTAAAATACTATTCTTGTCAATACCAAGTTGTATGGATTACAGTGAGCTCTTGGCGTTGAAGATTGGAGTAAATTTGTTTTTTTTGCAAAAGGAAGCTTAGCATACTCTTCCAAACTTTAATTAATAAAAAGAACAACTCTACAAGCAAACGGGCCTATCACCCATGGGAGTTATCGAATCCCACAAAGAAAGGGTTGCTCAAAACTTGCTATACGACGTTACAACTTGCTAGAAGACGTTGCTTAGAACTTGCTAAAAGACGTTACAACTTGCTAGAAGACTTTACAAGGAAGACATTTCAATAGTGGCGATTGATAGTACGTATGAACTTGGACATGTTGATTGAAGAGGGATTCCTGATATCTAGGGGCAGAATTCGCTCCCGGGGTGGAAGGCATTTCTTTCCATAAAAGGGGGATCCTTATCTTGTTAGTTTGGCTCTATTCTCGCGAGTCACGAATAGGGACTAAGTTTGATGGGCATTTTTCTTATGAAGGGCCATTTTTCCTATAAAAAAATGGGTGCTTATTTTAGTTATTGTCGAATGACAGGCAGGCATTGCTAATTGGCGTGTCATTTTTTACTCGTATATATGTATATTATATGTGTATATCTTCTATAGAGGCAGCATAATTTTTCCCATGTATGAAAAATTTATTCTATCGTATGACATTTGGTCCTGCCCGTCAAATTTAGTCCCTCGTCGCGACTGTCATGAGCTTGCAAGCTGGCGATGCTTGCAACTTCCCATGTTTAACATGACGATGCTTGCACGTTGTCATTTTTAACAGAGATGCTTGCAAGCTGACGATGCTTGCAAGTTGCCATGTCTAACATGGCTCGATTACTATTCAGAATTGAGAACCATCTGCTGTGGCAGATTCCGAACTTGAAACTTTCAGCGCACGTGCACTGAAATGATATACATTACTTTTGTGCTAGTCTCCTTCACCTTTTCATCGAAGCCCACATCAAATCTTCCACTATTAGACTTGGATCCATGCTAAAGCCCACAAGCCCACATGCTAAAGCCTAAAGGGAAACGGATGTAGTATAATAGTCAAATGCTAAAGCCCACAAGCCCACATGTTAAAGCCCAAAGGGAAATGGATGTAGTATAATATTCAAAGCACCCTCAGACTGAAATAGCAAATTTCGTCATAGAACATGATGCTTGAAGAGGTGATAGGGCTCCTTATGGAATTCGATCATAAGGAAGAATCGATGGACATCATATAAACCAAAACGAATATTTCATCAATCAAGGACACTCACCCAATTAGTAATACATTCTCCATGGAAGGGTCCTTCCTCTTAGTAAAACTAAAAACTGAAGTGGATCCCTAAGAAAGGGAATCATAGTCGACATAATCGGACATGACATACAACACACAAATCCGGACTTCGTGGCAAACTTAAACTCACCTAAATATTGACTAAGAGAGGGATTAGGAGATGATAATACTAATAATAACATTGAATAACATACCAACAGTTAAGATAAAATCTACTACAATAATACCTTGCAATAGCCCCACCAAAAGAGAGCTCAATATTACAACAAGCAGAGAGCAAGAGCGAGAGAGGCAACCAACTAAATATGAAGAGGAAATAGTACAAGAAAGGGGGGATATAGTGCCACACAAGGATTCTTAATAGATACAATAGACGAATAATTAGAAAAATATGGAATAAAAGAGAGACATAAAGACTCAAACAGTTCAATGATATAGTGGTTAACTAATGGCATGGTCAGTTTGCAATGAAAAACATAAATGCCAAAATGATCTAACTGCATTTGTTTTGATTGGTGGCCACTTGTTGTACTCATTAGCCTTGAGCATGTACTCCAATCATCTTTTTTTTTTCAAAGAGGGAGTTCAACCGAAACGTAGTCACTCTCGCTTGAAATAATTTAAGATACAATTGTATAATGAAGGAGCCTAATTGTCAGTTTTTACCCCCGAGAGCCTGAATGCTTATATCCTTTTCATTCGAAGTCCATTTTTTGAGCTTTATAGCTCATTAGAAAGCTCTTTACAAGTTTTTTCCAAGAAGAACATGTGTATTTTTAGATAAGATAATTTGAGGTTGACCCATTATTGGGACTAGAAAAAACAAGGGGGCATTAAAAAATTTGGGCAAGGAAGAAGGGACCTAAAAGGTGTATATATCAAAATGCTTGAGCATCAATTTAAGAGTTGGTCTAAACATTGGATTTTTACAGGTCTAGCAAGAGCTATCAAAGGCAATCAAGGCAATGCAGTGCAAAACGCAAGGCTTGGGATATGTGACCTCTTGGGCATCAGAGCAATCAAAGAAGGTGACTCAAGGTTGGAAGAATACTCAACCCCCTCAGTCAATTATTAGCTTAGGCTAAATGGTTAGCATTGTGGATTAAAGATGATAGGTACGCATCAAGTTCAAGAGAATTAATTTTTCAAGTCCAATATTAAGATAAAAGTGTGTGACACGAAAACCTAAAGGAAAGAACTTACGTCTGACAAAACGACAACTCAAAAGTACCATGAAAATGCGATCCCTTACGCATACAGTAGATAAGGCAAGAATTTAAAGGAAATTAAAAAGAAACAAGCAATTAAGGACAAAGAACCATTGACGATCAGAGAGTACCAGGAAGTAAATTCATGAACCTTAGATTGTGCAAGCATATACCTAAGTCACACCGATGAAGCCTTAGATCATCAGAAGCAAGTCTAAGAACTATTGCACGTTCGTGGGCCCAACAATTGAATAGCTACCCTTACGAGTTGGGCTCAGATACCAGTGAATCGAAAATGGCCTTTAGCATAGAAAGACTAGAAGGAGGGTTAAACATAGCATATTTGGAAAGACTTGAAGGACCCTACATAACTCAATTGGAATATGTCCGCACCAATCACTTAGGTGCTCGCATCTATGAGGATGGTTTGCGAAGATCAGTGGTGCAATTGCACAATCTTGATCAACCCATTGGATTGGAATGTCGAGTGGTGAAATTTCAGAGAGACACATACATAGACAAAGAAGGAACAATGTACATCATAAGTACTCAGCCAAATCATACCAATGAGTTTGGTGTCGTTGAATCAGAAACGGAGGCAAGAACCCAAGGAAAAGAACCACTAGGAGAATAACCCATGACACGTAGAGGGAAATGTGTGCTGACAAGGGTGCTAATTCTAGATTGGATCCCTGAGGACAATATAAGCATAGAGTTGTTTTTGAATAAGGAGATAGATCAAGCATTTTGGAGATACAGAATGGAACAACCTAGTCAGGTAGGCTCCATCATGGTTTTTATGAATTCAAGGACCCACATACTCGTGGAAAGGTTGTATACCTGGATGAAACTTCAGAACGAGTATTTGTAGTACCACACCACGCAAGAAATACCTACACATGGAGAGGCGATTCAGTCTTCCCCCCATCTCGAACAAATGCAAACATGAGCCATGAAGGTGCTAGAACATCCTCAGCCCATGGTACTAAAAGAGAGAAGAACAAAGAGAGACTAGAAGTAAGTTTCACTCATCCCATAGGGCGAGATAGAACCACCATGGACACCGATAGATAGGATGACAAAGGGAACCTAGAATACCAGGTGGTATAGATGATTTTCCTCTACCTAGACCACGTGAACACCCAAGGATATTAAGACCCACTCAATTAGTAAAGTCAATGAAAAACTATTTTGATGGGACAACAGATCCCTATGACCATGTTGTGGAGTTTAAGCAAGTATTACGATCAGAGCAAGTAGAAGATATGTTCACACAATATAATGCATTTGGACTAACGTTAAAGAACAGGGATTTAACTTGGTTACAACCATTGCAACAAAGGAAATTCAGAGATATCCATCACTTCTTAGAGTCATTCATCACAGAATTCTCTAAAAGTGGAATCAGGCATGATATGTCTTCATTGATGCATAGCTTCAAACAAACCCCCCATGAAACAGTTAGACTTGCAAGACATAGGTTTAGACAATATGTTGAGAGATGTCCGATGCAAGAGTTACCCTCACAGGCCAAGCAAGTGTCATTGTTTTTAGATGGCCTCTTAAGCTCTAAAGTACACTCCTACGTATACTTGAAGGAACCCAAAACCTTAGAGCAATGTTTAAGAACTTTTATAGACATTGAGGAAAACCTTGGAGATGAGTTGGAACTCTCAAAGGTCTATAAGGACTCAGATTGTTCATCTCTAGCATCCTCAAAAATTTCTAGCTCAATAGAGGACCTAGCAGAAAAAGTGGCCCAGAAACTAGGAGTTTCTAGTAAACAGATGCTTAGGTTGACAACAAACAAGCGTTGTTACACTTGTGGTGGTGATCATATGGCAAATGTGTGTCCCAATGCAGCAAAACTGCAAGCAAACCCTAGTGGCCAATACTGTACAATTGAGAGATGATACACAAATCACAGGACTCAGGACTGCCCTTACAACAAGCAAGTAGTACGACAGAACTACTTTCAAGCATACCCTTATCCAGGTAGGTATCAAGGTCAGTACTATGATCAGCCTCATTACTATAGGCCTCCTCAAAACTATCTTTATCAGGCTCAATAGAGACCACAACCTGTTTTAGCTCAAGAGCCACCTCCACCAACTAATGTCGTCTCAGTTAAATACGCTGCTGTAGAAGGAAACCTCAATAGGGCTTTAGTGCCTTCTTCACGTGTGATCACAGAAAGTGACCCTAATTCTAACAGTTTTGATTCTAATCATGTACATAGTCCACCCGCATATTACACAGTCACAAGAACATGTGGAAACATATCAATATGATAGTCCACCATTGGAACCCAGTTGGGAGCCCGATTATGCTAATGTGATGTATACCAACCCTAATCCACGGCCCCCGTTGAGACAACAAAGACCACATGGCCCTAGAGGATCATGCTTTAGGTGCCAAGAAGATCATTTCATAAAGGAGTGTCCACATCCTCCAATAGAAGGACAATCACAATACTATAACATACAAGGTTTTTGAGCATGTCATCAAAGCTTGTCCCAAGAACCCTGCTAATGCTTCAAAAGTGACACCGATCAACGTGATAGGTATTGTACACGACATAGATGGATCCAACCCTACATACGTGCCTATCCAAGCTATAAGAAGAGCCCAGGCTCTCTTACAAAATCAATAGCTTAATCTTGAGAAAATAGCCTGAACTAGAAAAGTTGGAGAATCTAGTAGTAAAAAGACGAAATCTTGGAAAGATTCTAGAGAAAGGATTAAGAGAAAGTGGAGTAAAAAGATAACTAAGTTGGAAGGGGGTTTAAAGGAATCTAGAGCCAAAATCCTACAATTGACTTCTCAAGAATCAAATCAAGAGAAGATAGCTCAGAGATCAGGATCAGTTTTGGCAGAACCCATACCAGAAAACTTAGACATGATGTTTCATGCATATTAGGCTAGATTAAAGGAAGGACCCTAGATAGCTAAAATGAGTAAGAACTATCCAAGAGCAGATCTAGAAATTGAAAGGACTAAACTTTGTATGAAGATGGTAGAATTAGCACAAACTATGCTGGAAGCCTCTCGATATCTTAATTGGAATAACATGGCAAAACCTGAATTACACTTTCAAGGTCTAGTAGAAAGGTTAGAATACTTGGTCAATAGCAACGATGAAAAGAATCAGCGTAGGAACCCTATTGCCACAGAGACATAGGAAAAGAATGCACCATCCCTGTCTCAAGTAGCAAACACAGAGGGTGAAGAAAACCTGTCTTCCATACAAAAGTATTCGCATGAATTTTTAAGAGAAATCCAAGAAGATAAATGGAGAAAAGAACAAGGAACTCATCCTCCTATTCAAGAAATAGACAACTTGTAGGAACAATTTCCCTAAGACATCCCCTCTATCTACGATGATGTAGAAGAAGAGCAATTGAGTGAACACGCAAGTTTTGAATCCAATTCTTTGCAAGAATTATCTCAGTTCACAAGACCTTGGGAAGCCAAGTCTATTAGCATGAGAGCACCCACGATAATAGTGAGGAATGAAGAATCAATAATCCCTAGAAACATGGAAGTAATCATGAATGCTAAAGTTCAGTGTCATCTCACTCTAGAGGAATTGTTGAAGCTTAAACCAGAATTGTGGAAGCATATAGCAAGTCGATTCCCAGATCTTGCTATTGCTCCATCCCAGATAGGATCACAGAAGAAGGTACTAGAGATACCCATAAAAAGAATCAAAGATGTAAGCGAGGGAGAGGAAGGTCACACTTATCTTCCAATAACCCATCAAGGCTACACCACCAAATCCATCTTAGATTCAAGAGCCGGAGTAGCCATCACTACCACTGCCTTATGGAAACGTTGGGGTAAGCGAGCAGTAAGACCCACCAGGATGAAGCTACAAATGGCTGACAGACATATAGAAAAACCATTAGGCTTATTAGAAGGCATATCTCTCACCACTTGTGGTGTGGAGTTCGACCATACTTTCGCCATTTGTGATTTTGAAAAAAATCATGCTTACAAGATGAGTTTAGGACGATCATTCATGCATCAATTGCAAATCGTACAAGATTGGGGAACAAATTCTTTGTATTGCAACATTTAGGGGTGGCTACTAAAGTCAATCTTAAAGACTACTCCCATCGAGATGTATCGGGAATACAATGGAACACCATCCATAAGACACAAGAAGAAACAGAGTCGGTACACTCATTGGAGTCAAACCCTAATCCTATTTTTATATATTTGATATAAAAAAAAACTTCAAAATAAAAATAGGATTATATGTGTGTATGTATGCATGTGTATATATGTGTGTGTATGTTTGCATGTGTACATGTGTGTGTGTGTATGTATGCATGTGTATACATGTGTGTGTATGTGTATGTGTGTGTATGTGTGTGTATGTAGGCATGCATGTGTGTGCATGTGTGTGTACATGTGTATGTATGCATGTGTATATGTGTGTGTATATATGCATGCATGTATGTATATGTGTGTATATGTGTGTGTGTGTGTATGTATGTGTGTATATGTGTGTGTGTATGTGTATGTATGCATATGTGTATATATGTGTGTGTATGTATGTGTGTATGCATGTGTGTGTATGTATGCATGTGTGTCAATTTATATGTGTGTGTATGTATGCATGTGTTTATATGTGTGTGTGTATGTAAGCATGCATGTGTGTATAGGTGTGTGTATGTAAGCATGCATGTGTGTACATGTATGTGTGTATGTATGCATGTGTGTACATGTATGTGTGTATGTATGCATGTGTGTACATGTATGTATGTATGTATGCATGTCTAAATGTGTAAATGTGTGTGTGTATGTATGCTCTATTTTCCTATCTCTATCTTCCTTTCTTTCATTATTCTTTATCTCTCACTCTCTCTCTCTTCTCTCTCTCTCTCTTTCTCTCTCTCTCTCTCTCTCTCTCTCTCTATCTCTCTCTCTCTCTCTATCTCCTTCTCTCTCTATCAATAGAGAATAAAACAATCACTTACAAGTATGCCCCTCTTTTGGATCATTGTCGTCAAAGCGTAATGTATGTCGTCTATCGTCCAATTCCAAACAATCGACGCCAAAGAACTTCTGCAAAATCGAAGAAAGGAGAAATTATAAAACCTAAAGCATAGAGAAACACAAATGCTAATAGTACGCACAGCACTTACCAAGATGTGAGATCTAAGCCAAGAGAGAGTGTGTGTGTACAGAGAGAGAGATCTGTGTGTGTGTGTGCACAAGACAATGCAGGTCGCAATTCGGTTCGCACACGCAAGTTGGACAGAAGACCAACAGTACTCAAACATGCGCAAAAATGTGAAGTTTTGCTCTCGCGTTCGCGGTATATTTAAAACTCGCCGTCGGTATAGGCGCCGGTATGGGCGTCAGTATACACATCGGTAGTTCCCAGTAAATTACCGACGCGTATATCGATGCTCATACCGACACCTATACCGATGCATATACTGACGCTCATACCGGCAGTTGTGGGCCACATCGACGATCCGTTTAAAACAGTCATACCGACGGTCACTTGACCGTCGGTATCTCCAAATGACATTTTCCGAGGCCCATACCTACGCCGACTGTGACCGTCAATATATGCAGCGTCGGTATGCCCCTCATATGTTGTAGTGTGGGTATGACATTTCCATTTTCATGATTGAACTTATTGAGGAAGACTTTATCCTAGAAGAATGCATGGAAGTGATCCAAGAACCAGACGAGAGTGATGACGAGGACCTAGAATCCATTATCATGGAACCCTTCTGTTCAATAGAAGAGGAATATCTTTAGTTTGTAGAAGCCAAAACCCTTGAAGAAGAAAAGGAAAGCCAAATGGAACAACTTGAGCCATCCATAAAAGATACAGAAAGCAAACACAAGAAGAGAAAGAAATCACCTAAGAAAGAAGAAGAAGAAGAAGAGCCACTCATGGAAGTACTAGAGAATTTCAAGAAGTATGAAATAGAAGATAGACAAATCATGATACAAATTCCTAAAAGAAAAGATAATGTTGGAGAAGTATATGATAACAGGGAGAAAACAAAAAAAAATCATAGTCATTGTAGAAGGAGAAGAAGAAAAATGTACATACATTGAGAATGATTTGATGAATGAAGAAGAAGAAGAGTTAATTGCCCTACTACGTGAATACCGAGATGTGTTTGCTTGAAGTTACAAAGACTTGAAAGGAGTAGACCCAGATATATGTTCCCATAGAATCCCTATGACTCCCGATGCAAAACCTATGAAATAGAAACCATACACGTAAAATGATAACTATGCAGCTAAGATTAAAGAAGAAATAGATTGTTTGATAGTAGCAGGATTCATTTACGAAATTGAGCATACCGAATGGGTATCCCCCATTGTGGTAGTGCCCAAGAAGAATGGAAAATTGTACATGTGTATTAACCTTAAGAAACTTAATGCTGCCATGATTAGGGATAGTTATCCTATTCCTATCACGAAACATTTATTGGAAAGAGTTGCGAGCAAGGAAGTTTACAGTTTTCTTGATGGTTTTTCAGGCTATAAGCAAGTAGCCATTGCTCTAGAAGATCAACACAAGAAAACTTTTGCCACAAAATGGGGCATATTTTTATTTCGTGTGATGCCATTTGGGCTCATAAATGCGCCTGCCACTTTCGAGCGACTCATGTGTCACGTTTTCAGGAATTCTTATGCAAGAATTTGAAAGTTTATGTCGATGACTTATATGCTCATTCGAATATGAGGTAGACTCATATCCCAGAACTAAGGCAAGTATTTGACAAATGCCGAGAATATCAGGTTTGTTTGAACCCAAAAAAGTGCATTTTCATGGTCAGACAAGGCAAAATTCTTGGACACATTATGTCAAAGAATGGAATTTCTATGGATGAAGAAAAAGTGAAAGTAATTGCAGACCTACCTAGGGCAAACAACATAAAAGAGGTACACACATTTATGGGTCATTGTGGTTATTACAGACGATTCATACACATGTATGCAATCATAGCTAAGCCTCTATACTCTCTTTTAACAAAGTTTTAATGGAAAGATGAGTGTGAGAACTCATTCAATGAACTTAAACAACGATTGTGCTCAACACCTATATTGACAACCCCAGATTGGAGCAAGCCATTCCATGTACATGTGGATGCATCCAACTATGCCATAGGATGTGTGTTGGCACAACCCACCAATGAAGGAAATATAGATCTCCCCATAGCTTATGCGAGTAGACAATTGAATGCAGAAGAAAGAAATTACATCACTACGGAATGAGAAGGATTAGGAATGATCTATGTAGTAAAGAAATTCAAGTATTACTTGTTGGCAAATAAGTTCAAGTTCTTCACGGATCACCAAGAATTACTGTACTTAGTCAATAAGCCATGTAACACGGGATGATTGATATGTTGCTTTCTATTGCTCATGGAGTATGACTTTGAAGTGGTAGTCAAGAAAGGGAAAACCCATCTTAGAGCGGACCACCTCTCAATATTAACCACAGGAGAGGCTCCTCAAGGAATAGTTGATGAATTACCCGATGCATACCTATTTAACATTGATATAGTACTAGAATGGGCTAAGCCTATTGTCCCTATTCTCACATATGGACCCAAGAATCCTAGGATTAGGATCAAAGAAGGAGAAATTACCAAGTCTAAGAGATATCAAATAATAGTAGGAAGTATATATAAATAGGATAATCAAAAGATTATTGCTTGTTGTGTAGATGAATTAGAACATGCGAATTGGTTGCAATTAGCATACCTAGGTGCATTAAAGAAACATCATTCAAAATATCATACCTTGCAGACTTTGCACAGACTAGGAGTATATTGGCCTTCTATGGAGAGAGATGTCTACAAGATGTGTAAAATAATGCCCTATTTGTTGTGAAAGACCACTAGTAGAACATGCTACATTATATCACAAGTCTCTCACACCAGAATGGAGTGAACCTTTAGTGACGTACTTGAGGACGAACACATTCCCTCAAGGAATGACCTTAGCACGACAATACAATCTAGAGCAAGGACCTCAAGACTATTCACTTATTGGCGACAATCTATACAAACAAGGATGAGATGGATACTTAAGACAATGTGTTCATAAAAGCGATTATTTGAGTGTACTAGAGGCTACACACCAAGGTGTTGGAGGACGTCATTTTGGCCTCGATAGCATAATCAAAACCATACTATTTGCAAGATGATGGTGGCCCACTCTTCACATGGATGCACATACCTATGTTAAGAGATGTGATGTGTGCCAGAGAACTCAATTTCCTACTCGCAGAGATGAAATGCCATTGAAACCCATGATGGGAGGACGTGCATTTTCTAAGTGGGGTATGGACTTTGTAGCACCCATTAACCCCCCTGCAAAAGGTACACATGCTGAATACATTATTGTTGCGACGAATTATCTTACCAAATGGGTAGAGGCCAAGGCCACAAAAAATAATGATGCACACACGAGTGCAAAATTCTTATTTGAAAATGTTATCACAAGATATGGATTGCCTATAGAGTTAGTGAGGGATAGAGGAACTCACTTTCTAAACCAAGTCATTGAATATTTGTAATAGGATTTTATGGTGATTCACAAGAAATCCGCACCATATCATCCTGAGGCCAATGGATAAGCAAAAAGCACTAACAAGATCCTTTGTAACGTATTGACAAAACTTGTGAACAAAAAACGTTTAGATTGGGACAAACAGTTACGCCAAGCTGTTTGGGCATATCGAGTGGCCTATAAAACCATACTCAATCCAACTCCCTTTCAGATGGTTTTTGGTCAGAATGCGGTGCTTCCTTTGGACTTCTTGATACCGACCCTTAAGGTTGCACAAGAACATCAATGGACTGGCCATGAATTATCATCAAGAATAATGGACTTCGAACGATTAGGAGAAACCAGGCTGAAAGTAGTAGCAGGTATATATGCAGCAAAGAAATGTCAAAAAGCTGATTTCGATGCACATGTGAAAGATAAAGGCTTAAAAGAAGGAGATTTAATCCTAGTATATATGCTGAAACAACATGCACGAAAATTAGAAAAGGGAGGTTATGGACCTATGATCATTAACAGAATCTTGACAAGTGGAGCAGTATAATTAGTCACCCTAGAAGGAGACATAATGCCTAATTACATTAGTGGCTATAGAGTCAAGCTTTATCAGGAACCTTTTACTGAGGATATGCTTAGACGACTCACGTTGGGAAAGAATCGTAAGGACGAAGAAAAAAGAATATGTGCTGAAGCTCAGGTAGAAGCTATAGAACACATTAAGCACATGAAGTTAAGAAGACAAGGACTAGGGAGAGAACATTATAACCAATTGGAAACAACAGCCAGATGCCCCATGGCCATGTGTCAAGCAAAGTCAATCACTCATCCTAGCATAGTGGATAGGAGACCATTCATTACAGCTAGGCTAGAGCATGACTACACTTGCCATGAGCTCAGGGCATTGACTCAGGTGCTGCGACTAGTGCGATTAGATGGTCCCACTATAAGGACTCAAGATTAGCAATGCAGCCAATTGAGGCATATCTCATAGTGCTAGGAGGCATGGAAACCCCTTGCATGGGTGAGGTGGACCTTCCTATCCTCATACACGATGTGACCATGACAGCGAAGCTACTAGTGTGCCATGATGACGACCTGATAGAACCCCTAATCCTTGGCCAAGGTTGGCTATACGATCACTGAGTGGACCTAAATCTTCAACAAGGCTCCTTGGAGATTGGAACCTTAGATCAACAGCGAGTGATACCGCTTGACTTCCCTAACTACACTCCGCCTGACGTATGTAACCCAAGACCATATGAAACGCAAGCGACGGAGGATTGGAAGATCTTTGGCCAGATCCCTTGGCTAAGCACGCTCATTCCAAAGTCAACCCATGAGAGCTTGGCGATGGATAGTTTCCAGATAAAAGAGTGTCAACAGATTTTCCCCCGGTCTTCCAGCAGCGGTTAGGTGGGTTGCATCAATGGTCACGTGGACTACATTAGCAGCCACATGGGCACAACACCGTGCGGTGCCCATCCTTCCACACTTACTGCAGATTGACCTAGATTAATGATACAAAATGAAGCACTTCCTAATGGGCAATTTCGGCAAGTGTTGGATCTCCCTTCTTTCCAAAGCAGAGTGTCCATCCGACCTCTCAACCTCAACCACCAAGGAGTCACCCACAATAGAGGAACCCAAACCAACGATCTACCAAACAATGTGATGAAAGCAACAGTATGAGCATCACAGAACAAGTGGCACAAAACAAGTATGGGTGCCAAAAGGACAGAAAGCACCAATAGATTTCAACGATGCAGACCATGACAAGAGGAAGTTAAGGTAGAAGTAAAGTCAGCATCTGACATCTCCTCGACCTTCTTCTACAAGTACAAACAATCAAAAAATTTGGATTGCCAAGAAGTACCTTACAAATCGACCCACATTCACGTAGATATAGGTACCTAAACAATGTATTATAGCTCAACACTCTAGCCATGTAACATATACCCCTCAGAAATCTTTTCACCCCTCAATACCACCACATCCAATATCACCTTTTTTTCCCTAAGCAGAAACATATCAACCAATCAACCACTCTTAGGAAATGGATGCCAAAAGGTATCCACAAGCCCTCTCATAACCAATTGTATAACATTAATCCCATCCCGAATGACCAACTCCCTTGTAATAATTCACTCACAACTCAACTTTGTATAAACTCATCTACATTAACCCATCATCACTTGTAATAACATCTCATCAAGCAATGTATGCACTATCGAAAGCATGTAGGTGTCTAGAGACCTGCATTAGTGTTGCAAAAATCATTCCACAAATCACCTCACAATACTTGGCTACATGGGTTACACATCGGTTATGGAAAGGGATTGCGGTCTCACTTTAATGGGATCATGATTAAATTCCATACTAATGTGCTAATCTTTTGTAGTAGATCTTCTCCATATTTGCATCCATCATCATGCAAACAGAAGGACTGTCTGAAGCTAGCCCTAGTGTACGGGTGGTCAATTTTGGTGAATTATTGGCCGAGCCACATCTCACGTCACAACCACCTAAATTTCAAGGATTTCTAGGACCTATGCCGATTGATGACCCTCCTAAGGGATACACTAAAAAAGTTCACCGTAATTTAGATTGGTTTCAAGGCTTAGTAGGACCTTTGGCGGAATCAAACTTCATTTTTTATGCCACCTTGACTTTTGACAGTAGTAAGTGGGGCAAGTATCAATTTTTCTCTAGAGAATTTGAAGCATTCCAAACTATAAAAGACTTAAAGCACATTTGGGCTAGAGTAGGTTTTACGGAATACTTTACTGATCCACTACCCAAACGAGATTTTTATAGATCTTACTACCTAGTGACCACACTTACAACCTTCGAGAAAAAGGACTTGCTGGGCACTTTTATTCTGTCGTCTTTGGTAAATGACCCCCTTTCAAAAAGTTCTATCTTTCAAAGGATTTGATTCGAGCTGCAATTAAGATCCATGGAACTCACACACTGACAGAGTGAGAAAGGCTGATTCCAGAGCCGATGAAACGTGGTGATGTTATCAAATGGAAAGACATCTTGGCCATCACACCTGAGCTATCTAAGCCATTATGTATATGTATGCAAGACTTTTCTTTCCCAGCACAAGATCCTTTCACTATGCCTCACAAGCGTATTTGGTTTGGATTGTATCTAGCATGTATAAGGCCCCAAACAGTAGATCTTGCAAGTTGGATCATTGATCAATTGTACTTAGCTTAGCAAAGATGGGAAAGGAATAAAGTCATCCATGGATGTTGCACTCTCATGCAAATTGTTTATATGTTGTTTGGCATACGACTTGCCTATAGAGCATGGAATGACAAGCGAAAAATTGAAAGCATTCAAAGGAACTGCCAAGAAAGCCAGAAAAGCTAGCAAGGGACAAGCAGGCAAGCACATGCAAGGATCTATCCCCTGCCTACAAGTTTCAGAGTCCCCGCCACCTCAACCCTCTCCAGAACAGTCACCCACAGAACCCCCTGCACCTGTACAACCCATTTGCATACGAGTGTCACGACCAGTTATCACAGAGGGTACTACCAATACTGTTTCCTCTCAAGCTACCACAGTTCAGGAACCTACCACTATAGTAGCAGAAATTCCCACCTCCATTGGTGCGGAAGCGTTTACTTTTTCTATACCCAAACTGGAAGCAGAACCAATGAATACCACATTCGATTTTGAAATGTCGGGTGCTTTTTCAAAAGAAGTTCAATTTTCAGAATGAAATTTTTTCTCTCAGGAATATGAATGACCAAGCTACCCTACCACACCCCCTGATCAACTGCAAGAACAAGTAGTCTCCAGCTCTGAAGAAGAGAGGACAAAAACTGATGACAACGACGGAGACGATGAAGCCAATCAAGCCAGTCATGACTCTCAACAGAATGTGGAGACGGATGAAGAGGAACAACACACCGACACTCAGGGTGACACAAGTACTTACGAGGATGAAACATTTGAAGCCGCAGCCTACACATTGGCAATCAAGAAGCTATACCGCACCATGCAAGCCATTTGGGTGAGCAAAAAACTTTCAGAGGAAGAAAGCCAAGCACTTGTAGAACAAGAACTCGCTATAGGAGGCTTCGAAGAAGCCTACATTCAAGCTTTCAGAGAACTGGTTAAGTTAGTAGGCACTAATAAAGCATTACGATATTTTTAGAGAAAGTCACTACCATAGTTTGACCCATGCCAAATTTGCTTACTATCGAAAACGGGTCAATATATTCGTGTACTAATAGATGCCTAGTCTTCACAATGGGCCCCCAAAGCACACCTCATTCCTAAAGGATCTTTGCTAGACGAAATGATCATCATCGACTCCCCGCCCTACACTTCTACTATAAATACAACCACTGTTGTTGAAATACCCACCAAACCAACTACTCCTCTTTCACCTCCTGTCCCTCCCGTCTCTCCTATACACCCTGCCTCTCCCACACCATCGACATCCTTCAATAGTACGGTAGCAGAAGCCTTTGTTTCCTCCATTCCTCTCACACTTTTCACACCTACACAACCTAGCCTCCCTCCTAGAACTTCCACCCTTCTATCTAGTCCATTTCTCCATCCATCCATCCTTCCTTCCCCATCCCTCCAAGACCCATATTCCCATTTTCCCCTCCACTCACCTTCTCCCCCATTTCACCCCCTTGACCCACTGTATTTCCTCTTTCCCCTCTCCACCAAGCAGTACAAGAGACCCCATCTGTTAATTATTCGGAAACCTTTGTAAATCCTTTTTTCACACCAACTCAAGCACCCACTATCACTCCACTATTCACAGTCACGACACTCGACATGTCTAGTGACATGGACATATCACCACCCATTGCACCACCACTCACCTCATCCATTTCACCACCACATTTAGGCACATCACATTTTTCCACTGTCACCACTGCATCCACTTTCCCATCCCTATTTCCCCTTCCCCTCGCATCAACACCCACACCCACAGCATCTTCACTCACTCCGCCATTAATATTATCACCCACAATCAACACCGCATTCCGTCAAAAGTTCAAATGTATGACACAAGTGAGAGATGAATTTGCATATCCAGGCACTAGTTACCACGCACTCTAGCAGACCACAAATGACTTACGGTTGCAGCTAAATTCTTTATCAATTGAGAATGCCTCCCTTAACACACACTACCAAGAGCTACGCCAGGCCTACCATGCACTTGAACTCGAATGTGAACTGAAGACAAAAGAGGCCATTATAGATATTGACCATTTGTTAAGGGCTCAAACCATTCACAATGCGATGCTCACTAGAAACATGGGACTGCTAAGACGCCACCTTGCAGTAGCAAAAGAAGAGAATCAATGCTTGTAGGAACAGAGTAGAGAGAACCTTGAAGCTGCTTTAGATCAACGAGAGGAACCCCTCAGTCCCAGCCGATTCAAAGTTGTCCCCTCTAAATCTATGAAGATATTATTAGAAGACCATGTCAGATTACTAGAGGATTATGATAGCATGAATGAGGCATACTAGAAGCTCAATGAAGACCATAAAGTGCTCCAATTGAGAGCACCTGTACAGCAAGCACCACCAGCTCCTGTAGCCACATCTTTTGAGATCATAGAGGAACTCAATGCTTTACTGGCCCTGTTATTGACTCTTCAAACACAGATAGCAGCATACAAGCATCCACTAGGCAAGATTCCCCATCGAAACTACCAATGGATGAAGAAACAGTGGCTACCCTGGTGGAGGACACTTTTGAAGAAGCCTACGAACCCCAACCCATCCCAGGCAGACGCATCATGATCGAGGGCCCGACCACGTTTGAACTCCCTACTCCCACATGGATGAAGATTGTAGAAGAACTTGGCAAGACACACTCAACACATGTGGAAGCTCAGTTGCATGCCATGGCTATGATAGAAGAGCGTATTTTACAATCCCCTTATTTCGCTCACTTGGCCCCTCATAGGTATATATCTGGGCATGAGTTGCAATATAAGACATATTTAATGTTAATGGCAGAATACCAATTGTCCATCAAAAAAGAGACAGGCAAGAAACCCTCCCATGCAACTCAGTTTGAGCTTGATGATCTACCACCAGAAGCGCAAAGTGGAGAAATATTTCAACCAACTTGGCATCAACACTTATTACAACAGTATCCAGGATTGATGAGCACATGGGTCAAGGCACCACTCCATTTAAAGTATAACCCATGTTGGGACCCATGCCACATCACTGCTCCTGGAAGGCCTTTGTAATCAAAGTACATAATAACAAGCAATGCTAGGACTGGCTAAATTACCCGTACTTCACTCCACCCCGTGGACCACCCACTATTGGCTATATGATGGCTATTGGAGTTAGACGTCTGCGGAAGCACGCGAACAACACAAGGAAGAAGAAGAAGCTTGGAGCACAACACACAGTACTGAATGTATTACTAGAGAATGTACAAAGATTAGTAGCCCATTAGGGCAATAGACGTATATACAAGCCGGGGGGAAAAAACCTCCTAAAGAGGGAAAAAAGTGCCCCGGTGGTCCTAGTGTGTCCACACACATCACTAACTAAATATATCAACAATCCCCCCTCGGAGTGATGCGGCGAACAAGGAGCTAGCACTTACGTATAAGGAAGCGCCAAGCTATGTGGAAATCACTCCACAAAAGGAAGTAAGCCCAAAGCTTTACGGAAAGCTTCAAACTTCTCCCTAGGCAGAGCCTTCGTGAAAAGGTCTGCTATGTTCTCTTGCGTGGGCACATATGCCAAGTTGATCTCCCCAACAGAGAACCTCTCCCTAACATAGTGATAATGCACCTCAATGTGCTTAGTGGGAGCATGGAACACAGGGTTCCTTGCAACTGCCAATGCGCTCTGACTGTCAGTGAAGATGGTGGTGGCAGAAGACTGGCCAACACCCAAATCAGCCATAAGGCATCTGAGCCACACACACGCAACAGTTGTTGTGAAAGCTGCCCTATACTCAGCCTCACAACTGGAAGTGGCCACAGTAGGCTACTTCTTGCTCAACCAAGATATACATGAGCTACCAAGCATGAAGCAAAAACCACTGGTGGACACACGAGTGTCATAGCCACCAGCCAAATCTGAGTCAGAAAAAGCATGCAAATCTGGCGGTAGTGATCCCCCCTTGGGATAAAACAACCCAAGTAGCCGAGTACCACTCAAGTAGCAAAAGATGCACTTAACCGCCTTCCAGTGTGTGACTCCTGGGCAATGCATAAACCTGCTCATCTGTGAGACAGCAAACTGAATATCTGGCCGAGTAATGCATAAGTAAATCAAGCATCCAATAGCTTGCTGATAGAGAACAACATCAAATGCATCTCCAGCATCATGAAGACTCAATCGGAAACCTGTCTCCATAGGAGTGGCAATAGGCTTACAGTCTTCAAGGCCAAAACGCTGCAATAATGTGTCAATATATTTTGTTTGACACAAAGCCATTCCACCATCAACTTGCATAAACTCAATGCCCAAATAGTGATGCAAATGCCCCAAATCAGACATCTCAAATGAGGCATGCAAATCAGCCTTGAAATCAGCAATATGCTTCTGAATAGGACCAGTGAGCAGCATGTCGTCAACATAGACAACAATGATCAGAAGCACATCATTAGCACGCTTAACATATAAGGTGCTTTCAGTTGGACTGTTCTCAAAACCATGTGCAACTAGATAGGCATGTATCTTCTCATACCAAGCACGTGGTGCTTGCTTTAAACCATATAATGCCTTCTTTAACCTGCACACTTGGTTTTCATGCCCTTTCTGCACAAAGCCACGGGGCTAAAAAACATACACTTCTTCATGCAAGTCACCATTCAGAAATGATTTTTTAATGTCCAACTGATGTACATTCCAACCATGATGGGCTGCAAGTGCACAAATACTCTGAACAATAGTCATACGACATGTAGGTGCAAGGGTCTCATCAAAATCAATGCCTCTTTCCTACGCATAACCCTTTGCAACAAGACTAGCCTTATACCTATCAACTGTACCATCAGGTTTATGCTTCAGCTTGTATACCCACTTAGTGCCAATGGTCTTCTTGCCAGGAGGCAAGTCACATAAAGACCATGTACCATTCTTCATTATAGCATCACATTCAGATTGCATAGTAGCCATCCAATTTTCTGAATTCTGTGCTTCATCAAAAGAAACAGGCTCATTCTCATCACAGAGACTAGACGCAGCCATAACATAGCAATCTGATGCAAAGGAGGCACTATGAGAGCCTGAATGAGTACGATATGACAAAGGTGCATCTAATTTGTTTTCACGCAAAGTCTGCACCAGCCATTTTGGCATAGTTTTTGCCTGCTTAATATCAGCTCTCTCATCAACAAGTGCATAATGTAAATCTGCATCAGAAATGGAATGATCTGCATCATCATATCAAACATGCAAAGGCTGAGAAGTTGCCTCATTAGGACCAGCACTAGACTGTCCACCTATAAAGAGAGGCATCAAAGTATCATACATGTCTTTGGAGCTAAGAGATGTCTCCTTAGTACATGAAAGCAATGGCTGAATAGCATCTTCCACAAAGACAACATCACGGCTAACCAGAATGCGTTTATTCTGTGGATGATACAGACGATAGCCTTTACTTTCAGAACTGTACCCAACAAAAATACATTTTTACTACCTTATCATCCAATTTTCTGCGATGTTGTTCAAGCACTAGTGCATTTGCCAAACAACCAAAAACACGCAGATGAGCAACAGATGGCTTGCGATCATGCCAAGCCTCATATGGAGTGATAGACTACAGCGCTTTAGTGGGATACCTATTCAGTACATATACTGCACACATGACAGCCTCAAGCCAGAAACTATGTGGTAAAGCTTGACTTTTGACCATGCACCTCGCCATCTCCATGAGTGACCTGTTCTTTTGTTTAGCAACTCCATTCTGTTGAGGTGTATAAGGCACTGTACACTGGTGTTTTATCCCACGTTCAGCCAGAAATGCATTAAAATCAGAAGACATATATTCCCCCCCTCGATCAGAACGAAGGGTGTCCATTTTACATGCTGATAGATTTTCAGCCAAAACCAAAAACTGATTGAAGCACATGAACACTTCGGACTTTGCTTTGAGTGGATATACCCATGCATGCCTAGAAAAATCATCAATGAAGATCATGAAGTAAAGGTAATTTCCAAAAGAGGGTGTCTGCATAGGACCACAGACATCACTATGTATAAGCTACAATTTTTGTGTAGCCTGAACTGAACCATCTTTTGGAAAGGAGGAACGCTGCATTTTGCCCAAAATACAGCCTTCACAAACATGTTTTCAAGGTGCCTCAAGTTTGGGCAAATCGGACACCATTTCAGATTTCTGCAGGCGTAGCAAACTAGCAAAATTCAGATGACCAAAGCATGCATGCCAAAGATTTGCATCTGACATAGCCTGAGAATCATTTACTGCACATGCCAAATCATTTTGAGATCTTTCATAGTCTATGAGCTTATACAGCCCATGACATAAAATGCCAGAAGCAATAATCACATTGCCATTTGAGAGATCATGAACTGTACACCTGTCATCAACAAATTTCACAACCAAGCCAATCTTGGCTAATGCGAAAACTGATAACAAGTTCTTTTTGATCCCTAGCAAAAATAAAGCATCTGAAAAAGTGAAAGAACTACCATCAGCAGTAGTCAAAATGATCTTACCAACTCCCATAAGAGGATAAGAGGAGTTGTTGGCGCATGTAACAATATTCCCTATAGGGGCAGGCTCAAGTGAAGAGAAGAAACTACGCTGTGAGGTAATATGTTTGGTCGCCCCATTGTCAAAATACCAAACATCTGAGTCTACTACAGACATGCACTGCTCATGAGAAGATGAATCAAAACTACAGACAGTAGTAAACGCCCATTCTTCTTCCTGCACAAGATTTGTAGACTCTGTTTTTGGTGTAGAGGCCTCTGCAATAACCATTCCAGCCTCTTTCTTCTTTGCGTCTTTAGCAGGCAGTTTTGGACAGTTGTTTATGATATGATCATTCCCTTTACAATACTTACAAAACAATTTCTGCTTTTCTGATTTCTTCTCATCTTTATCTTCCTTCTTTGAATATGCAGAATTAGTAGATTTCTGCTTACTAGTTGAAGAGCTCCATTTTCCTTTGCCCTTCTGACTAGCCACGAAAGCTTGATCTGCAACTCGCATAATGGACCTGTTTTGACTAGACTGATCTTCCTGCAACAGAACAGAGACTAACTCCTCAAATAATAAGGCATTTGGATTGCCTTTCATCATCAACCGAAGAGTAGAAGCAAAACTCTGATATGAATCAGGAAGACCATTCAGAACGGTCTGCACAAGTGAGCTATCTGGTATAACCTCATCAGCAAAAATCAACTGTTCCTTCAAGTATTTGATCTTCGTTAGGAAATTGTCCATAGAATCACCTTCATTCATGTGCTCACTCTCCAACTGTTTTCGGAGGTAAGAAACACGAGCCTCATTCCTAGCTTGGTACAATGTGGTAAGTGTATCCCAAGCATCCTTAACTGTTCTATAAGAGCGAATATGAGGAATAGTGGCACGTTTGACAGACAAAGCTATCAATGCATGTGCTTGGGAATCTCTGCCATCCCAGCAAATCTGCTCTACAGTAGGTGCAGCAGGAACAACAGCACAAACAGGAATCTGCGGAATATCATCTTCGACACCATCTTCATCAGCTCCAACATCTGTATTTGCAATACCTGTATTCAGGGGTGTAACAGGACATCTTTCAACACCCTGCACAATGTTCCACAATCCCTTTGCAACCAATACATGTCGCATCATATAAGCCCACAATGGGTAGTTGGTACCATTATGCTCCAAACAAAAAGAATACATGGTTCAATAGTGAAAGGATCCTTAGACTGAAGCTTCAAATGTCTTGAAAAATAGTCTTCTCAACTACCTTGCACAATGTGACCATAAAGAAGGGCCAAGTTAATATAGGATCAATAAATAGATATTGTATCACCTTTCAAAACACACCTTATAAGTTATCCATGGAATGATCCCTATCCTTATTAGGTAAGAGAATCAAACTGTACCAGTCTTGGAATCTCAAGGGGTCACGATCTCCAGGTAAGTACTTTCCAAGTTCTAGTTCTAGTTCTAGTCTTGTGCCTTATGTAACATCACTCATCAAGCAAAGAGGAGGTGATCAAGCCAGCTCTTGATGTTCTAAAGCTTTGGAGGTGGAGTTTTGGTTAAGGAGAGGCTACTCTCTTGGAGCAAGAAGTCTTCTACAAGGTGGTGGTAACTATTTTTTGAGATTTTGCCTTATATTTTGTTTTTACGGTTTCTCTACCCTAATCTGAAAATTAGAGTTGGTTGATTTACAATTTTGTTACACTATTTTGTGAGAATAAGGTTAGCTTCATTGCTCATTCACTTCACACACTTAGATTATTTCAACATAATCTATATTTTATGTCATCATCTTCTTGGATGTTCTTCCATTAGTGAGTGCACCACTTTATATAGTTGAGTAGTACTCCCATGTTGTAATTTGAAGATCTATTTTTTGGTTAGTAAGCATCCAGCGTATGTTCTCTATTCTTGTCTCAAGATCTCTTTCTTTCTATCTCTCACTTATAATCTTAATTAATTAAGTGTGTATGCTCAAAAGTTTTTAGTATTGGAATGATCCTTGGGCCCCAAATTCCAACAAAACATATGGCCTTGAAGCATTTGTTCCGTGAGACTATAGCATTGGGTGAATTATTTTGTAATGTTAAACAGAAAACGCAAGAAGGAAAAATGAAAGAACTAAATGAATTTCACAAAAAGGGCGGGTTATTGTTCCATAAGAACCTATTGTATGTGCCTCTAGGGAATCCTGGGATCTAAGTATTTCAGCACACCATGATGACCTTGTAACAAGACATTTTCGAGTGAATAAAACAATATTACTCATATCAAGGGATTTTTGGTGGCCTCAAATGTGGAAGGAAGTCAAAGAATATCTCAGATCTTGTAATCCTTGGAATAGATCTAAGGTACCATGACATAAACCTCATGGCCTCTTGCAACCATTACCTATTCCAAAAAGACCATGGGCTTCGTTGTCTAAGGATTTCATCACAAATCTAGCAAAGTCGAATAAATATGATGTCAGTCTTGTTATAGTGGATAGAATTACAAAGATGGCACACTTCATTCCAACTACCAATGCAATCACAGCTATAACCACTGCTAGAGGTTTTCTCATATCTGTATTTAGGCATCATCGACTACCTGATCAAATTGTTAGTGATCGAGGTGTATTGTTCAAATCTAGCTTTTCGAACACTCTTTTCAAGTTCCTAGGTGTTCATGTTAAACTATCTATAGCCAATCATCCATATAATGATGGACACACAAAATGGGTGAATCAAGTCCTAGAACAATATCTTTGTTGCATCATCAACTATCATCAAAATTATTGGTTTGAGCTCTTACCATTTACAGAGTTTGTCTATAACAAAAATGTTCATACATCTGCCAAGTAGACTCCCTTATTTGAAAATTATGGACAACATCCAAGGATGGATATAGAGATCTCAGATCATGTCAAGAACACAAATGCTAGAGCTAAGGTCCAATACTTGATGGATATTCATAAAAAGATCAAGGAAGAGATCTATAAAGAGCAAGAATAGTATAAGTTATATGCACATCAACATCGTGTTCAAAATCCATCCTATCACATTGGGGATAATGTGTGGTTACATATAAATAATTTGCAGACTTCAAAACCTTGTGCAAAGCTAGACCATCAAAGATTTGGTCCATTCACCATCTTGGCCGAGATAAATCCATTGACTTTTAAGCTCCAATTACCAATTACCATGAGAATACATCTAGTTTTCCATGTTTCCATGTTGGAACCATATCAGATCTCACAATTGAGGGGGAGAAACCTAGGCCTTCACCACATATTGAGATTGATGATCATGAAGAATTTGAAATTAGTGATCGTACTTGGGAACCTATAGAAAACCTTTAGAAAGCACCAATCAAGGTTCAAGAATTTTTGTAAGAAAAATCCATTGAAGCCAAGACTAGAGAACATGACGGCTCCTCGTGGAACTCATTGCTTGATGGGGAAGTGATGTCATGGACAAAGGAAACTATCTTGAATCTCAAATTCCATGTGAATTTCTATATCTCATGAATGGTTCAGGATTTGGGGAAAATAATTCTTCAATTGCATTTGGAATGTGCCAAAATGCTAAGATTGACTATCTAGTTGCTAGATTCTAACATCTAGAGATCTTGTTTAGATTGCTCACATCATTAATGATATCATCAAGTCATATGCCCCTTTGAACCACCTTTAATGATGCCCTAGAAAACCTATATAAGAAGGGCTTGGCCACATACATCCTTAGTCTTTTCAATACCAGTCTTCTGAGCTCAATGAGTCACGATCTCGAAGGAAGTCTTGTTTCTTGGACATCCTATTATGTCCTGTTCTCATCTCATAATATGAGATCCTTTCCGGTTACTCCTTGGGTCTAGTTCATCTCCATGAAGGGAGTTCTTGTAATCTAGAGATATTGCTTCATACCTACTATCCCGAGTTGTGGGATCTTCTATATCACCTTTAGTTGAGTTATCTATACCTATCTTCCCTCACATTGGCCACTTCTTATGTCAATTATCCATTCTTGTATTATTTCCTTTCATGGGTGATACCATAATCAAAAGTGTAATTTTGAAATCTTGTCTAATCTAGTCAAAAGACACAATTTAGTGCTCCCTTGAAAGGGATCCTTTGCTAGTGAGACTCTCTCTCAAGTTCCTCTTATGCATCTATTTCCTCTCCTGTTACCTTTTCTCATCAAGTGTAGTGATATGACCCATGTGAGATCCAATGTCATCACCTGTCACTATAATGGTGCTCATCTTTTATCATAATACATTATATAATCAAAGTGAGGAAAGCCCCAAATTCATGATCCAACTCAAACATGCCTACTCTAGTGAACAAACCTTTGATGTTTCTGACAAGCCCATAACAAATGTACCAAATCTAGTGACCAGCTAGTCAAGTCTTCCTAATGATAAAATGAACATCTTGTTGGAGCTCTTTGCTTGCCTATTAGTCCCTCTCATGATAAGGATATAAATTCTCCTCTAATCTCTTTTAGTTCGAAAATAAATCATATGTTGCTTTGTCCAAAAAACAAATAAAATTTTCACCTTAGCTATTTCTAAAGATCACCGAAATCTAGAAAATCTACCTTCTATATAAAAATTAGGCAAAAGCATCAATCATTATAAACCATTGTGGCTCTTTCTAGTCTTTTCTTGTTCCAGTTTCAAGGATAGAGTATAAAAATAACTTGCAACTTGGAAGTTGGGACTTGAAACTGCTTGCTTACTGTTCATAAAATGCCACCATATGTACCTTTGTATGGATGCATAAATACAATATCATATATGTCATATCATGGTAGATATGCTGTGACGACAGAGCATTCACTCTACAAGTTCACTCATCCAAACATAGAATGGAGAAATCACTAGTTTATAGTTTGCTATGATGTTCTAATTATGATGCTCAAAGAAAAAAATATTTGAGTATTTTCGATGGAGATCATTCAATTCAAAACACGTGTTAATGAATTCAATTAAATTCTAAACAAGTTAGAAAGATTTCCCGATCTTTTGCAAAAAGAGTTGATGAAAGAGATCATTATAAAAAATCTCCATTATATATCTTTTTCGATATTTTCCATGGGCCATGGAGTGGTCTTTACAAGTTTCTAAAATGTTCGATTCTAGGTCCAAACTAGACTTGATGACTCTCTTGATGCCTTCTGCATGCTTTTCTTTGTGTATAGAAGTTTGATGCTCAAGGCTCCATCTCAAGTTCCTATCGAGCAATGAACAACTTGCACATACAAGTAATGCCAAAATGTTGGTCAATCGTCGTCTCACATATGCATTGCCAAATTGTCACATTGATTAATTTGTCACAATTTGCTAGTGAGTGAGAATCATTTGGCTTTGAGTATTCATTGTGGGTAATGGAGAATGGTTTCCAAAATTGCTATTCTATCGAACAAAATGCTGACTTTTTTTACATCCTTCCAAGGAACTCGTGTTGCACTCTTCAAATTAAACTGAAAATTAGACTCCTCAATCTATACACTTTTGGAATTGAAAAAAAAAATCGTTACCCTGTTTTCCAAAGCCTTCACTTCATATTCTTGTTCACAATGGGCGAGAAAACTTCATCTATGAGAGAACAATGCCAATTTTATGTGTGAATGGAAAGACTAGAGAAACATGTCATGGAATGACTAGAGAATAATGTGGACGGACCTCGATGCATCCAGTTTTGTTCGTTTTGCTAAGGATGGATGATATTATCTGGTTCATGAAAGGTATCTCATCAATGAGAAGTTGAAAAGAAAAGTCATTCTTCTTCATATTGTAATTTCAATGTGAAGAAGAATAATGTCTATTCTTCCTAATCTCTTCATCTAGGAGTTTCAGAAAATAACACTTTTGAAAGTTTTGTACACACAATCGAATCTCAATCCACTTTTTTCGCAAGCCTATAAACAATGTCCATCAACATTTTCGGAAGAGATGTCGGCCTATGAACATTTTGGCCCATTCCACGATGCATTTTTTTTTTAAATAATGGAAGTTCGGCATTAGCTCCCAAAAAAAAAGTACAAGTCTATAAATGATCTATAAGTCCGTGGATTGGGGCCCACACAACTGTAAAGTCCGTGGATCGGGGCGCACACAACTGTAAAGTCAAAGGAGATCACCTACTGAGTTTCTTATTTAAAGGAGGCAACCCACTGAGCAAAGATCCATTCCCTTGCAGTTCTCCTTGCCTGTTTTCTGCGAGGTGAGAAATATCTACAGAGTTTGGTTTAGCTCCGGATAGAGATATAGTCTGTCGGGAGTTCTCTATTGTGCACCTTACACACATTCAGACATGGCGAAGAGGGCACTGTTGGTGGGGTGCAATTATCCTGGAACCGAGGCTGAGCTGCGTGGCTGCGTAACTGATGTTATGAGGATGTATGACTTACTGACACAGAGATTTGGATTTGAGGGGCAAGATATTATGATCATGGTTGACACAGATGACTCGTGCCTGCAGCCCACGGGTGCAAATATCAAATGGGCTCTAAATAGGCTGGTCGCTACTTCAGAGGATGGCGACGTGCTTTTCTTCCTTTACAGTGGCCATGGTACGCGTCTTCCTGCTCAAATCGGTGATGACGATGAAACAGGCTACGATGAGTGCATTGTCCCTTGTGACATGAACCTCATCAGCGGTACGTATATATTTGTTTCCTCCATATGGGCACGTCTCCTTCATTCACAACACGATCAGATGATAAGTTTCTGGAGTAGAGATGCTTTCTCTGCGCGTCCGACGATTAGTCGCATACATTGTTCCGCATCAACACTGATCAAAAACTTTTCTATAGCTATCATAGATGATGATCAAAAACTTTTTGATAGCAAAAATCATACGCTGAGTCTGTGTTTTTCGTAGAACTGATGTTGCAATTCACATATACAAATAGTTTTCAAATACACGTACACTTGATAAATGCGCAAACATGTATATTTAAACACCTGCCTGCCCGAATTGTGATCTGTATACGTAATCGATTGTCGTTTGGCGCAGCTCTCAGAACTCTAGTTTTAGAGGACATTGCTGAATACAGAGAGGAGTAAAGTCTACAGAAATGAAACTGTTTCAATCTTCTTCTTTTATGTAAAAGAATTTCATGATTTCTATTCGGAGTCTAAGATTCTTACGGATTATTAAAGCTTTGCGCATATGCGCATGAATGATGAACAGGCAAGTGTGGATTGCGATTCCGCATGTTAGAGGTGGGCTATCTCGATACATAAAAAAGACACATTTTCATGCAATAGGCACATTTTCATGCAATAGACATACGTGCATAAACATACACACACATGAATGTAAATGTATGCATACATAGAGAGACACCCCTCTCTCTCTCTCTCTCTCTCACACACACACACACAGAAACACGCATGCGCATGTCTACACGTAAGGATAGACACGAACGAGAGAGAGAGGCACGCAGATACGCACTCAGTCAAACACATATATACATATACATGTAATACATACACTCATACATCAAATAATACAAAGGAAAAAGTCTGCTCACGAATATATAAAGACGAAAAAGATTGCTCTCGAATATATAAAAAACGAAAAAGATTGCTGATTAAGACAAAATCAAATTTTAGTTTTTTTATTTTCATCTTATTTATCTTTGCATTTCTTTTAATAATAATTCTAGGCTTTAGTGAAGATTATTCTCACTTTTATGGACTTCAACTTTTATGAGAAGCTCTCTCATATCATGGATGGATAGTACTGCAAAATGGTTAGGATACATTCACTTAAGCACTACTGCATGGCAAATGGATAGTCATACTATGAAAAGAAAGTCTCAATGTTTCTGTTCATTATATTCAAAATAACTCTTCTTTCGCTTAGGCTTCAAAGTTAAAAAGGACCCCGTTCAGGTGCTTCCATGCCAAGCCACAGCTCAAGTTCCAACGTGTTTAACGCTACACAAACAATTTATGTCAATGGGTAATTGTCAATGGATAAACTATATCAAAAAACTATATATATATATATATATATATATATATATATATATATATATATATATATATATATATATATATATATATATAGAGAGAGAGAGAGAGAGAGAGAGAGAGAGAGAGAGAGGCTTTTATTGAACTTTGTTCCATTAAAGCAGCTTTTATTTTTTTTGGATTCCTTAAGTGTTTACTCTCTTTGCAGATGATGATTTCCAAGCGATTGTTAACAAGTTGTCGAGTGGTGTTGCACTCACTATTGTGTCAGATTCTTGCCATAGTGGGGGGCTTATAGAGGCAGCAACAGAACAGATAGGAGACAGCTACAATCCACAAGGGGAGCCAGAGGTTGATCCATTTCAATTTGGTGAAGTAGATAGTGTGGAGGCAGGGCATGAGGAAATTGAGAATTATGACGATGAAAGTGGCGGCACAAAGGAGGTGTGTACTGGTGAGGATGTTCTAAAGGTGAAAAGCAAAGCCTTGCCCTTAGGTACATTTATGGACATATTGAGGTATCGGATTGGAAATCGGGATGTAGAAGTGGGTAGTATCAGACATACATTATATGACACATTCAAGGAAGACTCAAGCTCCAAAGTAAGAAGTTTTATGCAAGAAAGAAGTGTGGCTCATGAAGAGGAGAGTCAGTTCCTACAGGCTGAGCAAGGTGAGATAGATGATGGTGATGCATATGCACAACCAGAGGAAACATATGGTGAGGCAAAGAGGGTGACAGACATGGCTGTTCTTGTGAGTGGATGTCAATCACATCAAACATCAAGTGATGTTCGTCCAAGTAGTGATCCTGCATATGGTGCCCTTTGTAATGCCATCCAAACCGTATTGGCTTCAGTTGAGCCAAACCAACCTATCAGTAACCGATATTTGGTCACTGAAGTTCGCCTACTTCTTGCATCACAAGGTTTTACGCAACAACCTGGCCTCTACTGCACAGATGAGAATGCTGAAGCACCCTTCATTTGTTGATGAAACAATGGGAGGTCTTCTTTGTTGATATATTTCGATAATGATGTGTGTGAAACATGCTTAGGACCACTAGGGCACTTTTTTCCCTCTTTAGGAGGTTTTTTTCCCTCGGTTTGTATATATGCCTATAACCCTGACGGATCACTTATCTTTAAAAATTGAGTTGGTAATTCAATCAGTGTTGTGTTGTGCTCCAAGTTTCTTCATCTTCCTTTTGTTGTTCATGTGCTTGCATGGATCTCAAACTCCAACAATTGGTATGAGAGTAGGTTGTCACTTCATCTAGGGCCTCCTCAATACCCCTCCGATCACAGTCTCAAAATCCCACAACAATTGGTGAGCAGACTCAAGGTGATTAGGAGTTCAAAAGATCTTTGCTTTGTGTTGTAGAAATTTTGATATGAGCTCATTTTGACCTCCAAACACACTATCATAGAGCTTGTGCATGCAATTACCTCCTTTTGTGCCCAACCTGTATACATGTTTTGGTTCACCAACAAGAGTCTCGAAGTCTACTACAAGTTTAGCACACCTTGATAGGGTAATTCTATTCAACTTTTTGCGATACAATCTTTGTTTTTTTTTTTGCATCAGGATATTTAGTTAGTGTCCATGGTTGAAACTAATGATGTATTCCATATGTTGGCTATTGAGGACAAGTTGGATGGTAGTAATTACCTATTATGGTCATATATGATGTGTCATGTATTGGTATGAAAAGGATTGTGGAATATTGTGTAAGGTATTGAAAAATGACCTACTATACTTAGGAATACACTTATTTAATGTGATGGAGATGGCATTGAAGATGATGATCTTCAAATTCCTCTTCATGTTGCGGTTCCTGCTGCACTTATAGTAGAGAAACTTTATTGGGATGGCAAAGATGCTCATGCACATGCATTGTTAGCCTTGATAAATCTGCATCATGAATGCGATAATTTGCATCATCATGTGGAACCTCTAAAGGTTGCTAAATTGTGTCATTTTAACCAGCACTTCACTCTCGAACTCTAAAAAAAGGGAGCAAAGTTTCATACACATCTTTGGAGCTAAGCAATGTCTCCTTAATACATGAAAATAATGGCTGAATTGCATCTTCCAAAAAAGGAACATGATGGCTAGCCAAAATGCATTTATTCTCTAGATGATAGAAATGATAGCCTCTACTTTCAAAATTGTACCCAACAAAAATACACTTCATTGCTTTATCATCCAATTTCTACCATTGTTTTTCAAACACCTATGCATATGTCAAACAACCAACGGCACAAAGATGAGCAATAGCTGATGTGCGACCATGCTAAGCCTCATATGGAGTAATAGACGGTATTGCTTTGGTTGGACACTTCCTAAGTACATTTGTTGGACACATAATAGCTCATGCCAAAAGCTATGTGGTAGAGCCTAATAGTTGATCATACACCTCACCATCGCCATAAAACATGTATTATTTATTTTTGGAAATCCATTTTTTTGAGGTGTACATGGCAACCCACGCTCAACCAGAAATGCATAAAAATCAGAAGACATGCAACCTTCCCTCCCTGATCAGAATGGAGGGTGCCCAATTTATATGCTCGTATATTTTTAGCCATAGCCAAAAATTGTTTGAAGCACAATAACACTTCAATTTTTTCTTTCAATGGATGAACCCATGAATGCGTAGAAAACTCATCAATGAAAGTTAGAAAGTAAAGGTGGTTCCCAAAAGAAGGTCTCTGCATAGGATCACAACCATCACTATGAACAAGTTGTGATTTCTGTGTAGCTCTAACTAAACAATCTTTAGGGAAGGAAGAACACAAGATTTTTCTGAGAATAAAGCCTTTACAAACATGTTTACAAGGCACTCAAGTTTGGGTAGAGAGGACACCATAGAAGATTTCCACACGCATAATAAAATAGCATAATTTAGATTACCAAAGCTTGTCTGCCAATGCTTTGCATCTAAGATAGCCTAAGAATCTTGAACTACAAACATTGAATCACTCATAGAATTTGAATAGTGTAGAGCTTATATAGCGGATGAAATAAAATGCAAGAAGCAATAATGACATTGCCATTTGGAAGATCATCAAGTGTAAACCTCTCATCAAAAAGATTGACAGACTAGACAATCTTGGCTAATGGCGAAAATAACAATAGATTTTTCTTGATCACTTGCATATACAATGCAATGGACAATGTGAATGAATTACCACGAGGAGTAGTAAAAATGATCTTCCCAACAACCATTATAGGATATGAGGAGTTTTTTGCACATGTTACAGTATGTCCTATAGGGGTAGGCTCAAGTGAATAGAAGAAACTATGTTGCAAGGTAAAATCTTTGGTTTCCCCACCCTGAAAGTACCAAACATATTATGAAAGTACCAAACATATTAGTCTACTTTAGACATACACTGCTCATTACAAGATGGGCATAAGTGCATACAATAGTAACTTCCCATTCTTCATTCTTCACAAGATTAGCAAACTATGTTTCTGATGAAGAGGCCTTTGCAAGAACCATTCTATCCTCTTTCTTCTTTGCCTCTTTTGTAGCTAGTCTTGAACACCTCTTTATGAAATGATCATTTCCTTTAGACTATTTGAAAAATCATTTTTTCTTTTCTATTTTCTTCTCAACTTTGTCTTCCTTCTTTGACTGTGTAGCATTAGTATATTTTTGTTTACTAGTAGATGAAGTCCATTTGCCCTTGCCCTAGTGACTAGCTAAGAAAATTTAATCTCCAACATGCATAATAAAACTTTTCTACCTAGAATGACCTTCCTAAAATAAAATAGAGACTAACTCCTCAAATGTTAAGGCATTTGGGCTCCCTTTCATCATCAATCCAAGAGTAGAAGGAAAACTCAGATATGAATCTTAAAGACCATTAAGAACAATCTACGTAAGTGAACTACTTGGTAAGACTTCATTAGTAAAAATACATTGATCCTTCAACTCTTTAATATTTGTTACAAAACTATCCATATAATCTTTGTTTTTACATGATCACTCTCCAACTAATTTATGAGTCAAGCAACACGATTCTCATTTCTTGCCTAGTATAAAGTGGTAAGTGTATCTCAAGCATTCTTTGTTGTTTTGCAAGAAGAAATATCAGGAGTAATGCCATGTTTGAGAGAATGAGCCAATTTCTTTTGAAAAAGCACAAAACTCAAAAAAATGTATGGCTCCTATGCAATCAGAATATCATGCTATGATGAAGAATGGTACATCGTTTTTATGTGATTTTCCTCCTAACAAAAAGTCCATCGACATTGAGTGGGTATACAAGTTGAAATGTAAGCCTAATGAAATAGTTGATAGGTATACGGCTAGGTTTGTTGCAAAAGGTTATGCTCAAGAGAGAGGCATTGATTTTGATGAGAGCTTTCCACTTCCATTGTCTGTAGCATCTATACACTTGCATTTCATCATGGTTGGAATGTATATCACCTCGACATTAAAACTAAATTTCTAAATGGTGACTTACATGAAGAAGTGTATGTATTTCAGCCTCATGGTTTTGTGAAGAAAGGGAATCAAATAAAAATTTTATAGGCTGAAAAAGGCATTATATAGCTTGAAGCAAGCACCACACACTTGGTATGAAAAGATACATGCCTACTTGATTGCACATGGTTTTGAGAACAGTCCAATTGAGATCACCTTATATGTTAATTGTGCAAATGATGTACTTACGGTCATTCTTGTGTATGTTGATGACATGCTATTCAATGTTTGTATTGAAAAGCATCTTGATGAATTTAAGACTAATTTCATGCCTCTTTTGAGATGTTAGATTTGGGGCATTTGCATCATCATTTGGGCATTCGATTTATGCAAGTTGATGGGGGAATAACTTTTTGTTAAGAAAAATATATTGACACATTATTGGAACATTTTGGCCTTAAAGATTGCAAACCTATCACCACTCATATGGAAATAGGTTTACAATTGAATCTTCATGATGCTCAAGATGGATTTGATGTTGTTTTCTATGAGCAGGTTGTTGGATGCTTCACTCTCACAACATTCCATCATCGGGGAATGAAGCTTCAGAACAAGAGAGAGATGTAACACAAGAAATGCAACCTTCCCCTCCTATATCTAATGATGATCCCCCACCTAAGACAACATTCAAGGCAAGGCCCAAACAACAAGGATGGAGACGAGTCATAATGGAGTTAGAGATGAGTCTAGAGGAGTCCTCCGATGAAGAAAGTGTTAAGGAACCATAAAGTAACACAAGGAGGCAAGAGACTTTGTGTATGACAAGTGCAAAGAGCAACGTATGAAGAAAGAGAACAAAGTCAACATGTGTTGCTCTAGCACAATGGTAAGTACCACGTTGAGAAGCTCCACCTCCTTAATGTCAATCCACGGAAGAGATAGGAGTGATATGAAGATCGTGAATGTGAAATGTAGTGAGAGTGAAGGTGAGAAGCATAGAGATGCACACACACATACACACACATATGTATGAGACAGGCAAGACACAATGGAAGGTAGGAGAATAGATCTATTACTCAAGATCTCAATTACAAGCTCAAGCTCACACTAGCTCATACAAGTCTACACTAGCTAACCTAAAAATGAGCTCTCTAGCTCTCTTTATAGTTTTTAGACTAGTTTTGAATGGTTTCACATCTAGTGACCGGCATAGTTAAAAAATAGATTCTAGATGCTATTTGAAGGTCTAATGGAGGTTAAAAATAACCAAAATTGGTATGCTCATTCTACCTAAGCTCCTCAAGCTCGAGGACTCCTCGGCTTGCACAGAATGGAGCTATGAATTACAAAAGTGGTTGTTCTATGTTACATATGGTACAAGAGTGATGAAATCATTGTTGAGAGTTTTTTTCAAAAGTAATATAACACAAATAAAACATATTTCTTTTGAAAAAGTAATCTTTCTTGCTCCCCACTACTTCCTTGTGCTCCACCTTTACATGCTTCTACGGCATCTATGCCTCTGGCTACTGCCAACACCCCCTCCCTCTTACTTCTATCGTCCTCGAGAGAACCTTGTTGCGGGATCTGTCGGATATAATTTTGTAGGAGTCGTGAGCAAGGGTGTGCTCTGAAATGCGGATACCTCTTGCAAGATCTACTTCAAGTTTTTCCCAATCCATGGGTTGAGGTTCCTTTGGTGGCGGGAGTCTATAGTGCGTGGAGTACACCAGTTGTTCAGAGGCAAATAGTTGGAGTAGGTGGGTGGGCTACTGATGAACACCTCTGAATGATACTCCCAAAAACCGATAGTAAACATCTCTTCGAATGTTATTTTATAGCATGCCTGTAGATATTTGATGCGATACTGCTATACATAACACACCCAGAGCGATGGTGTCATACTCATATCATATGCTAAATCTTGATTGCCATGCTCGAATCCCACGGTGTTCACGTGTGGTGCCTTGATGCGACAAAAGACTTTGAATACTATCTGCATCATGTCAAATATTTTGATAGTCATATGCACCTCTACACCATCCATTCATCATAAGCAAGGTAGCCAGTGGTGAATAGTTGCCATTGTTGATATATTTAGGTAATGATGTGTGTGAACACACTAGGACTGCCGGGGCACTTTTTTCCCTCTTTAGGAGGTTTTTTTCCCTCGGCTTGTATATACGCCTATTGCCCTAATGGGCTACTAATCTTTGTACATTCTCTAGTAATACATTCAATATTGTGTGTTGTGCTCCAATCGAGGGTGCCATCGACACTCCTCCGTTTGCAGTCTTAGATTCGCATGAAATTTGGTGAGCAAGCTATTTCGTCTTTTTGTGCCAAAGGTATATACCAGTTTTTGTTCGCCTGTTTAATCGTCTCGAAGTCTGCTACAGGTCTAGCAGAACTCGTCTAGGCAGTTATGTTCAACTTTTTGAGATACAATCAATTTTCTGCATCAAGGTATTTTAGTCACCCGCCATAATAATGGTGTACACTTCAATCGGTGTTGTCTACAAAGTTTTGAAATGTTGTACTATTCATGATTCTGAAAATAGGTTATTTTACATGTTTTGTGAAATAATAAGGAGCTTGGACTTGTGAAAGCACCTAGAGAGCTAGTAAAGGGTATGCAGGAGAGCGAGTTGGGTACCTTGTGGCTTTTGAAAGGAAAATTCATATGAAAAAACTTGGTAGAAAACATTTTCTAAAGATTTTGATGAAATGGTCAATGATAGCTTCTTACATGCATACTAGCCTTCTTCTATAGTTATAAATTTTTATGTATTCATATAATACTCACATAGAAATATTAAAGGATATAAGCTTGCATCTAATACCTATGTGGATGGGGCACAATCAGCAATAAATGAGACATGGAAATGCAACTCCAAGTATTTTGAGGTCATGAGGATTGAGCTAATCAAAATTTAAGAAGCAAGTATATCAAGTAAGTTAAGGAGGTACAATAAGGAAGATAATAACATGTGTGCATTATACAATTATGCATTTTCTTAGATTGTTCTAGTGGCTAGAACTAGATATCCATGCACAAAAAAGACCAAAAGAGAACTACTTTTTTCATAGAATGGGGAGCTACAAGAATGGATTATTTGATAGATGCAATAGAGGAATAGATGCAATATATGATTAGTTCCTCACATGTTTATTAAGAATATTCGTAGGTTATTTCTTTAGGTTGTTAAGAAAAGGTGGAGTGGTCATCCTCAAATACATACAACAACACATTAAAAACTTTGAAAAAAATTTTAATTGAGGTTTCTTCCGTATTATAAAGCTCAACCTAGTGATGTGCTATCTCTTAATGTGCTCATAAAAAAGACTTGAGAAGATATCATAGAGTTTAAGAGGGCCCAATCATTCTCAAGGGAGGTTAATGAGCATGAATTCTCATCTATCTCACCCTCGAACACAACCAACTTTTAGGTAATGCAAGATGGCATTCTGCTCATCACCTATTCTCGTCATACCAAAATAAAATAAAGAATTTCATGTGCATACTATTGCAACTTTACCCCTAACACGTGCCATTGTATTACAATCATCTAACACTTGTAAGGCACATATTCCTATTTAATATCTTAGCATCTTTCCTTACTCTTGCGTAAAGGAACTATAACAAGATTTAACCTAAAGGATTAGTCATCGTGTTCTGCTTATTAAGAAACTTGTATTATCTATTGGTGATACATTGTGTAATTATTATAGATCAGCATATATTAAGATACTTTCTCGATGATTGGTGATTATCTCTTGTGGTATGTGCACATAGCATATGAATCCAAACATTGTCAACTACTCTCACCCTAGTTTCTTCCCATAATAAGCTTTATAATGTGTCATCTCATGCACTACACTTATAGAAACCTAGTTCATAAGATACATTGATGTATTTATAGCCTCTAGTTAATAAGAGAATGGTAATCTACCTTCATTTATCATGCACCTAGCTACCTCCACAATGTGCATGTTCTTTCTTTATTCCACTCCATTTTCTTGCAGGTTGTACCTACATGTGAATTGCCTTTTGATGTCTAAAGCCTGCAAGTACTTTTAAATTTCCTTAGAGAAATACTCTCTCCCTCCATTACACCTTAGGTTTTTCACTTGATTACTTGTTTCATTCTTAACCATTTGAAACACTAATATCACATGTAATTTCTCTTTAATGACCTAGATACAAAACTTTCATGAGAAATTATCAACGCATGTGACAAAGTACATTGCTGCACCCAAGGAAGCCTCCATGCTAGGCCCCTAAACAACATCACAAAATATGCATGGATTGACCATCAAAGTTTTGTATACCTCTCACAAATGCCATATTTGTTTATGCCAAAGTTCCATATCTACAATCTTCCTAGTCTCAAACATGACATAATATACCTCACTATGTGAAGTGGTAACATGAACAGTGAATAGCCCACCTTCTCATGTTCATTTGGCTATAAAATCTCCTTCATCTAGAGCCCTTGTCATTGAATATGACTTGCAATCACTCTTCTACCATACACAATATAGAAATAATTTTTCTATTGATGAGTTAAACATGAAGTAATCCTTGTAATACCTTTGCAAATTTGTGTTCTCCCAATCTGATATCCCCCCATGATCTATGGGGTGTTCTATGTTATCACCGTTTTCCACATAGCCCTTAGTGTTTCAAATTTGTATATTGATAAAATCTACCTGTCATGACATGTGTTTTTTGGTTGTGATGGTAGCCATGTATCTTTATTTGTTAAGAATTATGGTGAGTCTCAAGAGATTTTATAACAATTTTCAATGATTAGGAAGAAGGCAAGAAAATTCTTTAAAAGATATATGAATAGTCAAGATGATGGGAAATGGGAGCCTTGGAAAGACCTATGTTTGATTACCACAGACAACGACAATGAGTTTGACTTGATTAACAAGCGAAAGAAGATTTGTTCATCCTTAGATCAGTTGTTATATTTGATGGCATTGGTTTCTACTAATGCCTCACAACGAGACTTGTTCCAAGTGAATTTTAAGGAATTTACATAGTCATTCATCCTATCATGGGGAGAGAGCAACATTACACATTACATAGTAGTTTTTTCTTACAGTTTGAAATACACTTTTTTAATACCATGTGTACATCTCATTTACGAAGCCATAGGATATTCTTTTTCCACATAGGGCATATCTTATGAATCGATATGGATTAGTAGAAATTTTTAGTACACAAGGAATGGAGAAAGCACATCATAGGGTTAGAGGTGCTTACTCTAAAACACTTATCACAGGGGTGGTCTACTACAATCAAGCTATTTAGAAGAAATGTTCAACTAGTTTTTGCTTATGATATTCTCTAGAAAATTTGCAATGGAACCAGCATGTGACTCACAAGTAGCAAAAATATTGAGAGATACAACATGATATTGCAAGTCAGAAGTGGATGTCATCATCAGGACCATTATATCATGCCTAATGGAATGCACAAAGAGTTTGTGAGGGTTCTACTTGGATATAGTTTATGGGCCCCCACCATACATTATTTCTTATCAAGAATTGATTGTCAAGTTTTTCATGATTCCTTTTCCATCAAATTAAATTTCAAATCTTTCAATTACATCACACTTATTTTTTTTTATTGTTAGCTTTTAATATTGTTTTATGTTTTTAAAGAGATTTTTGCCCATTTAAATGTGAACATGACAAATATTAAGTGAAAACATTGAAATAAAGGTGTCCTTGTTCACTTTGGCACTTTAGATCCTAGGAGAATGGCATACACGAAGCATGTTTCTAGAAAGGATTTTATCATCTACCCTAGCCATGTGCAAGGTACTCAACGTCCAACATGGATGACACCCCATAACAAGCATCAAACAATATTCCACTCTTTTACACAAAACTTGGGTGTAAGCACACGCTCTCCCAACATTCCATCATTGGGTTATGAGGCTTCAGAATGAGAGAGAGAGAGAGAGAGATGTAACTCAAGAAATGCAACCTTCACCTCCTATATTTGATGATGAGCTCCCACCCAAGACAACATTCAAGGAAAGGCCCAAACAACAAGGATGGAGAGGAGTCATAATGGAGTCGGAGTCAAATTTTGAGGATTTCATGGATGAAGAAAGTGTTAATGAGTGACCACGGAATTGTTGGAGAAGATGGTGGATATTCACAAGACACGCCTACGATACATGATGGTTGGAGAGTGTTTTGGGACTTCTTAGCTAGTTAATAAGCATAAATGATTATATATGTTGCTTGCAAGATGATGCACAAATGATAGGATCAAAACAAATAGATAGGCATATGATCCAATATACAAAACTTGCTATTTTGGTTGAGACACCTACTCAGAGTTTTACTCAATTCTTTGAGTACACGAGAAATTAATAAAATTCTTTTTGTGGAACTTCAATTAGCTTAACAAGATACCAATCATGATTGAAATCATCTAAAATGATAAAATATAAGGAAATAAATATGTTTGGCAAATTAAGCATCCATCTCGACCTTTACGAGCATTGACAGTCATAGACTAGTGAGTAATGTTTCATCAATATCTAACGATTGAGTGAAGATTTAGTAATGAAACTTTATAGCACAAAAATAGACAGTATGCCACTACAACAGATCGAGCATACACCGAGGTTTTTACCGAGGGAAATGAACGTGCATATTTATGCCTCGATGTCGGTGTAGATGTCGGTATGCGCATACCGACGCCCAAACCGATGCCTTTGCTGGGTGTACCATCGCGTATACCGTCACTCGCTAGGTGTACCGACACTTATTCTGATGACATTACTGGGAGTATCGATGTGTATACCGACGACGATATCTACAATTTGTTTTTTTTTGGGCAAAGTGTGTTGTCTTTTGCTACAACAACATTACCATGATGTTTCTTAACAAAAGACAATACACTCTGCCCAAAAAAAACTGAGTACATGTGATGTGTACTCTAATGTCACCCGAAATATGATTTCATAAAACACAATATTATTGGACACAAAAGCGATAATAAGAATGAACCATTAACCATGTACAAAAAAAGTTATATATTTCATAAATGAAGCATGTACAAGAGTGTGGCGAACCACTGTCATATATGATGCTTTTACAAAATGTGGCAAAGCAGTGCATTGCAATATAAAAATCAAATACAAAATTTTGTTGTGCCACTGCCATACGCATGCAAAGAACATTCCATATCAACAGTCTTGCAACAAAGAACATTAATGGAACGAGATAAATTTACATGAAATTTACAAACAGTAAGTAAAAACCAAGTTTATAAATTAATCACCTCATCGCAAATGCTCCCATGAAACGATCCCACCGTGTCCCTTGAAGTCCTCCAATAGTGCAGTTAATGCATGACTATATCCGGAAGCTTCCTCTGTTCGTGTTGGAGGACGACCCATTGCCAGCTCCTGCAAAAAATATACAGAACATTAGAGGAACATACATGATAAACTTAACACAAATAAATTCAATAAATGAGATGGTACTTACAAACTCATGACGCATCGTGTCATATCCGCCGCTGCCCAAACGTGACGGTCCAACCATATCTAAACATGTGGTTGTGGCATCTCACTGCTAGCAATATTGGTCAGGAGTCTGCTGCTGCTCATCGCAAATCACATCCCACTCCTCAGCATCTAACCATACAGGCTTTGGTAAGCCTGCTCTGAAATCATCACGAGCCTCGGATCGTCGATGGGACATAACCTCACATGTGGTGTGCAGAATCCACTCTGAACTGACAAGAGACTGTCCATCGGCTGGTCGAAACTCCTGATAAATCGTTTGTGTGATATAATTCTTTCGATCTTTATCCTATTCACTCCATTTCAGCATGATAGAGTGTCCAAACTATATGGAGCAAAGTTATCGTATACGTGCACGCATTGTTTGCCAATCGCATCCATCACCGGAGCTCCATCTCGAATACTATACACCTTGGAGTCAGCATGGTCATGAGCACCCCAAGGAGTATGTGGTGTTCCACGTGGTGTATTGCATGGCATACCTACATCTGAGGTACTCGTCCTAGGAGTAGAAGCGGACGACACAATGTGCGTTGCACTACCTCTACAAGAGCCGCCTCCTCTAGACCTACCTGTAGATCCAGTCCTAAAACCTCCTGCTCCAGAGCGAGACCTCGACCTATGAGATGGGCCAGAACCTGTATCATGCTAAGGCGTCGAACGCACATGTCTACTACTAGAACTAGTACGAGATGGCTGAAGAGATGGTCGTGGTGGAGTCACAAAGCTAGGAGACATACCTCCTGCTGGAGTAGCACCACCCGCAGGAGGGACACCGGCAGGAGTGACAGTGGCGGGAGTGACACTGGTGGGAGTGAGGCCGATGGGAGTGAGGCCGGCGGGAGTGACGCCGGCAGGAGTGAGCCGCCAGGAGTGAGCCGGGAGGAGTACTACCACGAAAGATCCAATACTGTGATGCCACGGCCATATACGCGGGAGGTACCTGAGAGATGAACTCTAAAAACTGCTTCTCTATCATGGAATGTGGAGTGACTGGAGGACTGTCTCCCATCATGCTCTAGAACAAAAGAACTTAAATAATTAGCATGTGATAATAAAGGTAATATAGAGAATAAACAAAAAAAAACAAAAAATAGTACGTACAAGTGTTTTATTAAAAAATCCTCTAATCTAGCATCCTCTTGAAGATCCGATGCACCGAGAATATCTATCTCTATATTGATCGCTTCTAGATCGCTTGCTATGCTGGTTTCTTCCTGATGATCTATTGATTTGCCTTCTCGAACAATGACCTCTTCTTCTCGAACAATGATCACTTCCTCCTCGACTATCGAATGAATCTCTGAGTCCACTACAGACTGACTTTCTTCTACATCTATGTTCTCACAAATTTGTCTACTACATGGGGTGACTTGTAAAACAAATAGCCACTCTAGTTCTTTTGAATCTGGTATAAGAACAACTTGCTCACAGTGTTCGGGAAGTATAAATGTATCCCTTTCATCCGTCCATAATTTTGTGGAATCGACTTGAAGCAAACCGCTTTTATCACGCCTCACTGTTGCATTTTTCCTAGAGGTGACTACTTTGAACCATTTCACATAAAAAACAAAATAATCAAACTTCCTAAAAGATAGTTCCAAGATATCGTGAATCACACCATAATAATCTAGCTGGCCTTCTTGAGCATTATCATCTCTTGCACTCGCTCTACGTTTTTGCAAAAAGTTCACCATCACCCCACTACTAAAAGTAGACCTATTTTTATCGATTCGTGCGATTCGAAAGTGTCGTCCATGAGACCATAGTGAATTGTATTTAGTATACTCCCAATCACATCTCTTTGCGAGTTCTTCTTCTTCTCCAGAATATATTCACCTGCTGCTTTTTCTTGTGAAACCACTGTATCTAGCCATCTGATTGTTGGAAATGGTGCAAGAGGTCGAAGACTTTCTGGAAGAGGAAAAATCGAGTGGAACGATTCCTTCGAAACTGAGCTCTTTCCTTTGCATTTGTTTCCTTGGCAAGCTCATACCTTTCTAACCACTTTTGCATAGGCTCAGAGTTAACTATGCAAAACTTCATTGCCTTCTCTTTGAAAGTTGCATCGATTTTTCTTTGCAATCCTTTACCTTGTGGTTCATGGCCTACGAGATGAACATCTTCATCATCGCTCCATAAGCGAGGCATTTCGAGATCCGACATACGTAGAAACTCTGTTATGAATACAAGAGACTCTTGTACAAGCCATGCCTCTGCCATGCTACCCTTTAGACGTGCTCTCTGTCAAACAAACCCTTTTAATGTTTTCATAAAGTGCTCTAAGAAGAACATCCATCGACTATGGACAGTTCCTATTATTGTAACTTCATCTACCACATGAACTAGTAAATGAAGTTGAATAGTGAGAATACTTGTGGGGAAGTATTTCTCTACCATACAAACAACCTCCATAGCATTGAGTTTCTCACTCTCTATGCTATCTTTATTTATCTCTTTAGAAGAGATCCACCATACTAAAGAACTAATTTTATAAATAGTTCTTCGTACATCCTTTGAAAGACAATCTTTTAGGGCTGAAGGGAGCACAAACTGTAAAAAATTGTGCCAATCATGAGACTTGAGCCCTCCAAGATTGCCGTTTCGTGTGAAAGCAATCTTTAGACACCTCATGCATCTAGTAGGTGTCCGAAACTCTGAAATTGTTTTCGTCACTTGTTGCTTTTCCATCCTGCGCAGCACTCAAGGAGCTCTTGGTAACGATACTGTCCTGTTGGGCTTAGTAATTGCCCACAACTCTCCCATACGACCTCGCTTTTCTAAGTCCTCCTTTTGTGCTTTGCTTTCTTTCTTTCCGATCAAAGTTTTCCAAAGAATCTCTCCCACATTCTTAGAAATACATCGGGTCTACCAAATGATTGATCAACAATTCACTCCAATAAGGGAGCATGAAAAATGGACAACCGTTTCATGCCAACGACGGGATGTTCTGAATCCCATAGTTGTTTCTAATCGCTAGCTTTCATTTGGCGTTGCGCTTGTCGACCAATTTGTTCTTCACGTAAAACATGTCCATCATGCAAATATCTATGGTGTCCTTCATAGAGAGTTTTACATAGTGCTTTGGAATAGCGTGCTTCGAGCCGTGGTCCGTATAAGGGACAAACATGGTAACCTGAGGTCGATAAACCTGAACATTCACCATAACCAGGCCAATCATGCATCATCCACATAAATATGCCTTGCACTTGCATATCTCCTATTCTTATATGTTGAGACATGTCACGCATAGTAATCCCATCCCATAAAATGTGCACTTCTTCCACAAGTGGTGCAAGATATACATCCATGTTTTTTACCTTATACTTACCTGGTACAATAAGAGCTAATAATAAATGACCTTTCTTTGTGGCCAGCCATGGTGGGATGTTATAATGGACCAAACATACAGGCCATGTGCTCCATGAAGAACTACATAAACCAAATGGATTCACTCCATCCATAGCTAGGCCTAGACGTATGGACCGAGGCTCACTAGCAAACTCTGGCAACTTACTATCTATGTGCTTCCAAGCATCAGAGTCAGCAGGCACTCGCATTACACCATCTGTAGACCTTCTCTTTGTATGCCATGACATTAACTCAATTATAGAATTGCATCTAAACATGTTCTTAATTCATGGAATGATAGAAAAGTGACGAAGAACCTTTGCTGGGATTGCTTCGCCTACAAGGTCTTCCCTAAATCTATTTGCTCCACACTTTGGACATACGTGGGGATGCTCATACTCATTCCGAAAGAGGATGCAATCATTTGAACAAGCATGAGTTTTAGTATAATCCATTCCAATGGACTGTAAAAGTCTTCGCATGTTTTCATATTCTTCATCGACTTCTGATCGTGGAAATTCTGTTGTGTCCATGAAACTCTCGACATCTTCTCCACCATCATGATCTTCATCCATCTCATAAAAGGCTTCGATCCGTAATTTTGTCAACTCAGGAGGAGCTCAAGAAAGTTTGCCTCGTCGGCCAAATTTTCGGCCCCAAGCCCCCGCTCGAAACTGTGCGTCAGTGGCTCCGCAACGAGTGGTTCCCCCGCAGGCTAGTTGTTTGTAAGTGTCAGTTCTTACCGGCAAGCCACTTGCTGCTAGTCTTTGAAAACGAAGATATGGCGTTTCGAGCCCTTAGTGTCGGAACTTGGCAACTCGGCCGAGCGACCCTGTGCCTATTCAGATGGTCCCCTGATTTTACTCCCGACCAATCGAAACCGCTTTGGTACCCCCTCTGGGTTGAGCTCCCTAACCTGCCATACTTCCTGTACAACTTCGTATGGGACATCGTTTCTCCTATCGGCAAGCCGTTGGCCTCACGCGAGGACATTGGTGGTCTCATTTATGAAGGAGCAAGACACTCTTTCAACGCCCGGTGGCACCCTCAAATCTGTGTCGAGGCAGACCTCAGTTTGCCACTCCCATCGAAGATCAAACTGGACTTGGGCGAAGGGGAGGTATGGGAGCAAGACATCAGCTACAAAAACCTGCCCAACGCGTGCTTTCGCTGCGGCCTTCAAGGCCACAGGATCAAAGATTGCCCTTTGAGACGAAAAAGCAAGCCAAATCAAGAAGCCCCCAAAATTGCTCAAGACAGCAAGGGAGTTGTGAATCACTCGAAGAAAGTAGAGGAGTTCAAGGGTCCCAGTAATCCAGAAGCTGACGCAGACGGGTTCATCGAAGTCAGAAGAAGAAGGAAAAGAAGCCCCAGGGCAACCTCTGAGCGAAACAACAAGTCTGTTTCCCCCTCCAGCAACTTGTATTGCAATCTGGAAAAGGAAATCAATGAATTTGACTACCCAGACGGGAATCAACTTGAGGTGGACACCGACGACAAACGCCTGGAGATCCCTGACAGTAAAGAAACTTTGCAGGAGGGCTACACTACAAGCAAAGAAGACGGCTTTACTACCAGCAACGAAGATAACATGGATAGTGAAAGCTCCATCATTGGATCGACTATTCCGGAAACGGAGCAGAAAACGATGTCCCGTTCTTCCCAGCAGGAGGCATCCCGCAAAGGGAAACAACCTATGGTGTTACCGTGGAAAAGCCCCCGCAAGAACCTACTGTTAACTCGGGATCCGGTCCGAGCGAAAAAGAAAGATGAAACCAAGAGAAGAAAGGACAAAGCTCCCTCCCACAAAGAGGGATCAATACAATAATGATTGTCATCTCACTGAATGCTAGAGGGCTAACCGACCCCTCAAGAGCGACCATCATTGGTCAATGGCTTCGCGACATCAGCCTAAACCCAGACTTTATATGTATTCAAGAGATTAAAATTGACGGAGAAGACCTCCAGAAACGACTCAGACAGGTTTCCTCGGCCCATGTGTGGATCCCAACGAAGCACCAGCGGGGGTCTGGAGGAACGGTAATCGGTGTCAAACAACTCTGGTTTGAAAAGCTTGAGAACTCCATTGAAGATGTAAGTCACCGTTGGATTGTTGTTTCTTTTGGTGCTCCTCTCTGTGTTACGATGGTTTCTTTGTACGCCCCTAACGGGGATTTGGAGAGACTGAACACTTGGGCCTCCTTAGACTCGCTTCCCCACAACGTGCTTATTTGTGGAGACTTCAACATGGTGGAGGACCCTACGGACAGATGGTTGGGCAAGGGCAGGGTCATCGACAGTCGGGAGAAAGAAACGTGGGACATGACCAAACTTCACTTGGATCTGGTTGAATTCAAAGACTCGAACGGCTTCTCTTGGTCGAATCTCCAAGCGGGCGAGGACCTGAGGAAAGCTAGACTCGACAGATGCTACATCTCTCAGAGCTTTACTCATCAGTGGGGCCACCCTACCATCACGCAACGCACTGACCTCACTATCTCTGATCACTACCCGATCGTTATCACTTTTCAACCTTCCAACAAGATCCGCAAGGCTCCGTGGTTCCATGCCAACGCAACCACCTTCTCTCTCCCCTCCGTCCATCAAGAAATTGCCGATGTGTGGAAGATTGCGTTCGCTTCTGGCTTGGCCCCAGCCAAGTGCTGGAGAAGTGCGGTCGACAAGTCTCGTAAGATCATGATCAGAACTAAAAAGATGCTCGAGACTGTGCGGCGGGCTCGTAGGGAAGCTCTTTACCACAGACTCTAGCGGCTCGAGGAGGAAGTGAACAAAGGAAAACACCAAGCCCAGAAAGGTCTCCGAAAAATCAGAGCGGTGTTGAGATATGAGGAAGAAATACAAAGGAAAAACTTGCAAATTTTCTTCAAGGAGTGGTGGGCTGGCAAAGCAGACAAACCCACCAAAGAGATGTGCCGCATCCTTAAAAGGAAACACAACAGAGATTCGATCCCCCTACTGCTTGACCCACATGGCAATGTATGCAATTCGGAAGAAGATAATTTTGGCATCATCGAAGGGCACTTCACGAGACTCCTGGGAACCTCGAACCCCCTCTCACACCATAGAAGGGACTGTATGGCTGCCATCTCTAGGGTTTCCCCCCGGAGGATACCACCCAACCTCCACTCCCTGCTCCATGCCCCTATCTCTGAATCAGAAATCATTGAGGTCATTGATGCCCTCCCTCTCGGTAAAAGCCCGGGACCCGACGGACTCACTAACGAGTTCTTTAAAACCTTTAAGCTAGTGGTTGCCACCCCTCTTCGGATGGTTTGGCAAGAAGCGCTAAAGTTTGGTGCTCTTCCTTCCTGTCTAAATAATGGAATTATCAAGTTGATACACAAGAAGGGGGAAAAGAACAGAATCGAGAACTGGCGGCCTATTACGATGCTCCAAACAGGATACAAGATCATCGCCAAAGTCATTGCCAACAGAATCTCCTGCCATCTGAGATCTTGGCTTTGTGAGGACCAAAAAGGTTTCATCAAAGGCAGGTCTATCCTGGAAACCATTATGGATATTTGGGAAGGTATTCAATTTGCAAATGAGTCTAATCAAGATGTGGTTTTCCTCAAGATCGACTTTGACAAAGCCTACGACAGGCTAGAATGGGACTATATTCTTCAGTCGCTCCAAGATCTCGGATGTAGTCAGAAATTCACCAAGATGATCGCGACCCTTCTCGGAAATGCAACGACCCAAATTAACGTTAACGGCAAACTTTCGAAGGCGATCCATCTTAGAAGATCTATTAGACAAGGGTGCCCGTTGGCCCCCCTTCTTTTTGCCATCGCCACTGAGGGGCTGAGCAGACTTGTGGCACATCATGTGGAGACTGGCAATATCAAAGGCCTCCGGTTGCCTCACGACCACAGTCAAATCATCATGAGACTATTTGCCGATGATATGAACGCGTTCGTTCACAATGATAATACCAGCCTGGAGACTTTCTGGAGGTGTCTTGCTACCTTTTGTGAAGCCTCTGGATCCAAAATCAACCACTCTAAGACCGCCTTTAAGGCTATTGTGGGACATCAACCTGGCCTTCTTATTGATCAGGGCTGTCAAATCATTCCGCAGGGCCAAATCTTTCGACTTCTTGGAATCCCCTTGGGGTTTGGCGTCTCTATGGAGCAGAGATGGAACTGGGTGTTGGCCAAATTCGAAAACAAGCTTAACTACTGGAAAGGTATGCAAATCAATCTCGCTGGGCGTGCGATGGTTATCAACACGTTCCTCCTCTCTTCTACCATCTATTTCCTTTCTTGTTGGAGACCGAATGAGCAAGGCCTGTCCAAACTGAATAGTATTTGTAGAAACTTTCTTTGGACGGGCGATCATAACAGAAGGGGGGTGCCTAAAATCAAATGGACCATCTGCACTAGCCCTAGAGACAGCGGGGGGCTCGGTATCCTGGACATTGGGTGTATGGCTAACAAACTGGCCGCCAAATGGATGATTAAGGCTTGGTGCAATAGGGAGGCCTCGTGGGCCAAGCTGATCTTTAGAAACAAGAATGAGTTGGCTCTCATGGGGTTCCCAAACTGGAAGAATCTTGACATCATGACCCTGCTATTCTCCCCGATCCCCGTCTTCCCGAAAGGCTCCAATCTCGTGTGCTCCCTGTGGAAGGGCTGGAATAAAGTCAAAAGCTTCACAAGAATTAATGAGGACTGAAAGTGGGCGGCCGGAATCAGACAAAACGACTCTATCTGGTTTCCGATACACGGCATCCGGAGTGTGGAGTCGTGGAACATCCAAAATGCCAAGAGGTTATGGAATAAAGGATTCAAAAAATGGAAACACCTCTGGAAACATGACACCCACAGCTGGATCAACTTCGAGGATATTGACCCTTGCATAAATATCTCCTACGAAGAATGGAACACTTTGCAAAGCCGATGCCTCGCTTGGGATCGTCACAAGACTCGCCTTCTCATGGGACACGACACACCGAACTCGCTCGGTCTCAAATGGCACAATGGAAATAGCCTTCTCAAAATCCCGAGCATCAAAGAAACGGCTGACCACCAGATCAGCCTCAACAAGAAGTGGTCCCTGTCTTGGACGCGGCTTCGGTGGGACATGAAATTCATGAGTATCTGGCACCCCCTTATAGAGACTAAGAAGTCTGTCCTCTTATGGCAAATTCTTCATCGAGGAATTTGGACCAACCATAAGGCTAGTAAACTTTGTGGGATTCCTCCTTGGTGCAAACGCTGCCACCGGGCTATCGAAGACGTCCCACACATCTTCCTTACCTGCCCCAACTCCTACAAAATCTAGCAGACGGTTGGAATGAAAATCAGACTTCAAAAACAGCTTAGTTGGAAACAAGTCCTTTTGGGAGAAGCGATCGGCTGCTCTACGACACTCTGGAACGCCATCAGAGGGGAAGTCTTGTGGAAAATTTGGCGGGAGAGGTGTGCTCTCAACTTCGGCGATCCCCCCAGGGAGTGGTCGACCGAGAAATCACTATTCCTCCTGGGCAAAAGGATTGTTAACAGTAAGAAATCCCCCCCCTTCAGGCACCATCAAGTCCTCCTTTTGATCAACAACAAGCTCAAACCCAAGTGGGCCCCGCATGAGGGCGATGAGAGGGTGATTAACCTTCTCTGTAATGCAACCTAGGTTTCACTCAAGCTTCCCCTGCTTTGTGGGATTTGGGGGGTCCCGTGGGCACTAGTCCCCTTCTATTGTACCTTTGTTTCTTAATTTAATTCAAGTCCGGGAGAGTAGGCTATTGCCGAACTTCCTTTATATTAAAAAGAGATATATCCATAGAGACTCGTTCCTTGTAAGTAGGTCTTCATCCTTAGAGACCAAGCTTGATAGTTGTTCCTGTCCAATTTATCAATAAATGAAGGAAAACCATCTCCCATTTTACCTTATTTGCTCTGATACCACTGTTGGGAAAGATGGATGGATGATCCAAGAGACTGAGTAGGTACTGCTAAACGTGCTTTGTACCAGCCCTCTTTTGCTTCAGACTTGATTAGTAGACTTCCTTTGCTTTCCAATGACACCAAGAAATGGCCTATGTCCTTTGGAAATGATTTGTGCAATGATTGAATCAAAACAGATAACTTTGGAAGTCACAAACTCAAGAAAACCTTCTATTTATGTCTTGATACCTGCTGGATGTTTTGCTCAGTGTGACCAACACAGTAGAAATTGATAAAATTCCTTCTAGAGGTATTTAATTAGCTTATTAAGCTACCATTTGCAAGTGGAATGATGTAAAAAGATAAACTATGCTAAGAGAAATCAATTTAGAAAGATTGGCTATACCCCCGACTTTTTAGGATTGTAGCAGAATAGACCAGTGAGCAGCTCAACGCATATTTCTCTGCATTTGCTGAATGAAATGTCTTCCAATTTTGATAACATGTAGAAGACTTCAAGCTGAATCCAACAAGCTTTGAATCACTGAATTTGGTGGAGTATTGACCGAGATATGCCCTTGACAAGTTGACAGACTTTTGAGTAGACTAGCAGATAACACAGAGATGAATGATGTAAATGTATCTATTAATTAACACTTGTGTACAATCCCATTGGTATGAATAACATTACCAAATGGTGTAGAGAGGTGTAGGCTATGGTATAGTCCTCACACACACTCAAACTCGGTAGAATGAGACTGGGGAGTGATGAGTTCTACCTGCGACTCTTCCATATCCATTTTTATAGGAAATGACTAAAAGTTTGAATTCAAATTCAAACTTTTGGCTCCCTATGATCAAGCTCCTAAAAACTTGAAGATATTCTTTCAATCAAGTGAGCTACTTTTCCATGACTCACTTTGGTAGGTGATTACAACAAGATTCTAAGTCAATTTGACTTTTACAATGAGATAAAGTGGTAAATAACTACTAGCATATGTTCCTATGGTTCTTCATCTACTTGATGTAAAAATGAAATTATCTAAAGTGGTTGAGACTTGTTGATGAATAGGAAGGAGAAAGCCACGAATTTTTATTGAATGAGTAGGAGAATCAATAACTAAGAGATTGGACAGTGATTTTAGGAGAGATTCAAATTCAAAATTAGGCTCCAAACATCACTCTATATACATGGATTTTAGTCGTGGCTTTTGTACCTCCATGAGGAAGGCTTCATGCCATATCAGAGTGTGGTTTCAAGGCACACATATGTACCAATAAGTCCATTGTACTTTACAATCAATATACATTCATTTTCATGATAAATTGTGTCCATATCTTCATGCTTTTATGAGTGTACTATTCACTACCATATCTCTTAATTTTTTTATAGAACTCTTTTAGAATAGTGATTTTCTCATTTGCCATGATTTAAATCATATTAGATTTCAAATACTCTCTCTTATATTCTTACAAAATTTCATAAGCATTGCATCTTGAAATCTCGATATATTAATAGATCTTTTTTGAATAATTTGAGGAATGCTACAACCCGTGAAAATCGGGAGGATGTTGTGACTCGCTAAGCTCTTTTGTCTTCATGTAGTCCATAATTTTTTATGAAATCACTCATGATTTTTATCTTACTAATTTAGTAAGAGTTCCCCACAAGGAATTCAGTCAATTGTTCCTGTGGCTTGAGAATTATTCAAAACATTGAACATGCATATGAACCAGAATAGCAAGTTTTTTACACTTGATTCAGATTCTACCTATCTATTTTGATTATCTTTTTTAGATTGATCTTCCAAGGTACATAGGGTGTCTAATACATCCTTTGGCAAGCTAAATATGCCCACTACATATCCCTGGAGTTTATTTGGCTAGTGTAGTGCAAAGTTTTTGTAGCACCACCTCATCTTCTCCAAGTTTAAATGCATGTCTTCGCAAAAGGGACCACAAATTTAGAGGATAACCATGAGAAATTAAAGAACTAGACAACTGACCAAGATATATTTGGAAGGTGGACCAGTGTTGTTGATACATGAAGGACACTACCTCTCAAAGTACTACATGGAACAACCACTCCCACAAGGGTCTGTCAGGTACGACAAACTCGAGAGAGGGGGGGGGAGTGTTGACACTCAAGGTCAAGCACAAGGCACAAGAAGGCATCAAAGAGATGGACACACAAGATAAGGGAGCCTCTAGGGAGCTCCAAGAAGCATATGTCAATTTTTTTAGAAGAAACCCCTACAAAAATAGTGATTTTCATCACTAAAAACTATTAAAAATATCATTTCCCATTTTTTCAGCTCCATTTTGTTCAAGCGGAGGAGTCTTGGATCTTAAGGAGTATTAGAAGTATCATCCTACCAATTTTCATAATTTTTAGACTTCGTTTGACCCCCAAATAAGCTCTAGAACCTAATTCTTTTAGGGCCAAAACTGCTCAAAAAACTATGAAAAGAGCTAGAGAGCTCTTTTTTGGGGTTATCTTGTTAGAGATTTGAGTTTTGTAAGAGAGTTATTTTGTAATTGAAGATCTTCCATTATTGCACTCTTTGCTCTTACCTTCTGTGAGCGTGTGTGTGTGTGTATGTGTGCATGCCTTGTGTGCTTTCACTCACGCACTTGTGCCTTCACTTCCTCAAGGTCTTCATACTAGTCCTCACGTGTCCATACATTGACATTTATGAGGTGAATCTTCTCATGTTGGTACTTGCCATTGTGCTAGAGGGACACCCAACATGTACCTCATTTGCTTAGTGATAGTGAGAGTTCCATTGTTTTGGCTAAGAATCCACTCTATCATGCAAAGGCCAAACACATTGAGGTGAGGTATCACTTCATTAGAGATTTCTTACCTAGTGAGAGCATTATTCTTGAGAAGGTTCACACTCGAGATAATGCTGCATATGCTTTGGCTAAAGCTCTACCACAGGATAGCTTTCGACACCGTTGTCACTTGATGGGGGTCACTTGATTTATGATCTTACACAGTCACTTGTATACTGTGTAACATGCCCATCAGGTGGGAGGTATAGTTTGTATACTTACACTCAAGTATTCTTTATCATTCTTTATTTCTCTCCCATAGTTACTTTCGCCATAATCGCCTATAGTGGGAGATTGTTACCATTAGTATCCATGTGAAAGGCGAAATGGCCACTCTTCTTTGTATATGGTCTTTAGTAAAACATATAGTACTCTTCTTCGATCGCATTTGTAATACCTAAGAAGTCTCTGTTCCTACTCCCTGTGTACTTTGTGTTTTCTACATATTCTACAACGTCTCTGCAGAGTATGGTGTGCAACACTTGGAGCTTTGTTTTCTACTCTGAGGATATCATTCTAGAGATCTTAAGAAGGAGAGCGCACTATGGTGCATCACCTTCAAAATACTTCACCTATTTCCACCCTTGTGGAGACACGTTTATGATTGATTCTTCATGATATTGGAGATGCATTTGATGTTGTTCTCTATCACCAAGTTGTTGGATGCTTGATTTACTTAAGCATCACTCAGCTAGATATTTAGTTTGCTATCTCACAGATGAGTAGGTTTATGCATTGCCAAGATGTCAAGCCTTGACAAACGGTTAAGCACAGCTTTGGCTACGAGTGGTACCCAACTGCTTGGATTGTTTTATCCCAAGGGGGGATGACTACCACATATTTAAACAAGTGACTACAAATGTGTTAATTTTGGGTTTTAGTCTCTGCTTGTGACCAAAGACTCAAGGAAAAGTTGAAAATTGAAAAACAAAGATATTGTTTTGAAACATTTTGGAATGATCTATCTACTCTAATTCCACACACTCCTTCTTATTTCCTAATCCTAGCTCCTTCCACTCTCACACCTAAAACTAAAACCTTGTTCCACACACAAGTGTATGGAGTAACAAGTGCGAAGAAAGTTTTAGCTTGCCAAGCAAGTGAAATCACTTCGTCATGCTCCCTACCTTCACACCAAAGCTAAAATCATCAAGTAGGCACATAGATTGGACTTGATCCCCGCCAACTGTGCCAAAACATGTGAACCTAAGCTCACAATGTGTTATGGACTTGTGATGAAGGATACTATACCTCAATCATCAACAAGTGCATAAAGTGGTGGATTGATACATGCATTAAATTATCAATCCATGGACTTAGACCATATCAAGTGTATGAGGACATGTGGTCTAGTGATGATTAATGGAGTGAATGCACAAAAAATGTAGTAAATTAGGCCTATCCACCTCTCATGTTATCTTTCTCACTAAAAATGTGTCATGATACTTGTAACACTAGTAAGCACAAATTAAGCCATATCTCTCAGCTCTGATACCTGAATATGGTCGATAGTGAGTTCATGTCAATGATCTTGATGGGATGCATCCAATGGTGTATTTTCATCTTAATTTGACAAACATACTTCAAATTATGGGCAAAATATGGAGTGGTAGGAAACACCAACTCTTGTTCCATAGCTCATCAAGCTTGACATACACACACAATGGCAACAATAGTAGGCGAAGGGGTAAGAAACACCTCTTGGCAAACATTTCATGCATCCCACATACATAGAAGCTCATGGAGAAAAAGATAACTAGACAAGAAAAAGAATAATCAAGATTTTAGCTTGATTCTTCACAATGGCAAAAAAAAGGTCTTTACAAAGTGCCACATGTTGGAGGAGATGGTGGATAGTCTTCAAAGACGAAGTGGTGTTGCTTGATCCTGCTTCACACCTGCTAAGAATGATTGCTCGAGAGTGTAGTGGGCCCCTTTAGCTAGATAATAATATTAAATAATCACTCCACTAATCAATGGATCAAAACAACTAGGTAGGAGTTGATTCGAGAGTAGAAACTTGCTATTTTTGTTCCTTCACATGTTCAATGTTTTGAACAGTTCTCTGAGCACAGTAGCAATTGGATTAATTCCTTTTTGGGGAGCTCTAATTATTTTAGTAAGCTATCAATCATGAGTGCTTTCATAAAAAATGATGGGCTATACACAAAGAAAAATGTTTAGCTATCTCGGGGCTCAATAGTCAATAGACCAATGAGCAAAGATGAGTTAATATCTCACAATCCAGGAAAGCAATGCTAATGAAACTTTTTAGTCATCTACTAAAGAATATGCAAAATCTACCATGCTTTAAATCATGAAAAATGATCAATCATGCAGGGAGAACAAGCTCTCTGAAGATCATTGTTCTGATGGAGTTATAACAAAGAAATGAAATGAGAATGTAAGGATCTTAGATGTATTAAATCATACAATGTCATTGGAAATCATACATTCCTCAATGTATGAGCAGTGAATGATCAATAAGATAAGCTCTCACTTCACAATGAGGCTCCCTCAAAATGATTTCATTGCCTAGAGATACATGCGGGTCTTTTGATCCTCTTCTTATAGTTGTACTTGGAGCCAAAGTTTGAATTCAAGTTCAAAGATCTACCTAAAAGTTAATCCTAAAGTATAGGATAGATTCCCTCATCACTTAACAACCAAATGAGTCATGACTTTAGAGCTTCCTAACTCCACGTAGATGTGTACCACTTTTACAATAGGTAAATGTGAAGAGCTTTTTACAAGAGGCTGATCATATGAAGGTTTGCATAAGTTATGTCAATAAATCAAGTATGAGCTAATCAACCAAGTATGTGGGATTGGCTTAATTGAACCAACAACTCCCCCTCAAGCCTAACATACATAGTCTTCATTCCTTCTTGATTTCCTGCAAACCAATTGTCAATTTGAATCTATTCATCTTGGTTCCATCTAATGACTTTGTGAGTATATATGTACATTGTAAATGAGTTGATACATAAGATAGTTGAATCATTAATGAGCAAGTTTTCCCTCACATAATGATAGTGCACTTCAATGTGCTTAGTCCTTGCATGATATACAAGATTAACAGCCAATGAAGTGAACTAGTGTTGTCTCCAAAGACTATTGGAGTGTAAGAGTGTATCTCCAAATCTGCATATAGTTGCTTAAGCCACATAGATTCTTGAGTTGCATTTTCCAAACCTCTATATTTTTCTTATGTGGAAGATAAGGCCACAATTGGTTGCTTCTTGGATGACCATGATATGAGATTTGAACCTACAAATGTTAGGTATCTTGAAGTGCTCCTCCTATGATCCTTGGAGCTAGCCCAATCTGCATTAGAATACATCTTTATATCTATGTCAGAAGTGAAGGGATAGAACAACCCTTCATTCATTGTACCCTTTAGATACTTAAGCACCCTTTTTGTAGCTTCCATATGAGGTTTCCTTGGTGCATGCATAAACAGACTCAATGTACTTACTCCATAGGTGATGTCTACTCTTGTTAGAGTAGCATAATTGAGACTTCCTCCAAGTTGTTGATAACCAGTAACATCATCAAGTAGTTCTCCTTCATGAGAACTCAGCTTATGATTCTGTTCCATAGGAGTACCTACAATTTTAGTATTCTCCATATTGAACTTTACAAACATATCATGTATATAGTCTCTTTGAGTAATAAATATAGCAGAATCTATGTACACAAGCTCTAATCCAAGAAAGTAGGTTAATAAACCAAGATCACTGATTTTAAATTCTTCCACTAGTTGAGCCCTAACCTGCTTGATGCCATTAGCATCATTCCATGTAATGATGATGTCATCTACATAGACACATAAGTAGATAACTTATGATTTGTTCTTCTTAACAAATAAAGAAGAATCTACCTTGTTAGCCTCAAAGCCTTGCTCCTACAAATAAGTAGCAAGCCTATGGCTCCAAGCTCTAGGAGCTTGCTTGAGACCATAGAGTGCCTTCCTTAGCTTGCATACATAACCTATTCTATATTCATCTTCAAAACCTGGTGGTTGTGCCATATACACTTCTTCTGATATCCATCCATTTAAGAATGTATTCTTGACATCTAACTAATATAGATTCCAATTTTTAGAAGCAACAAAACTTACCAAACCCCTCATTTTTGGCATTGTTTCCATAGATGAAAAGGTTTCTTCATAGTCCACTCCATGAGTTTAGGCAAATCCCATTGCCACCAACCTTGCCTTGTATGTGTTTATAGAGCCATCTAAGTTCTTTTGATTTTGTATATCCACCTGGATCTGATTGCCTTCATGCTTGGCTTCTTGGGAACTAGATCCCAAGTATGGTTTTCCGTAAGTGATTCTACTTCTTCCTGCATGGCTTCTCTCTATTCTTTGTTCTTGCTAGTCTCTTCAAATGAAGAAGGCTCTTCAGTCATAGATTCTTTAGTGATATACATAGAATGCTTGGTGACTAATGATGTATCATAGCCATACCTTATGGGCTTTTTGCTTTCTCTTTGCAATCTTATACGTGCTTGATTTGAAGACTCTGGTATGTCTTCTAATTATTTGAGTTTGATCTTGCCTCTTGACTTCCAAGCCTTGAAGTCAATCTGCTTTTCATCCTCTGAATTTATATCTTCTTCTAATTGTTGATCTTCTTGAGTGAGGGTTGGAAAATCATTTTCCAAATCATATGGTAACTTGAATTTCCTATAATCATCTTCAAACCATGAATTATTTTCATCAAACACTACATCCCTACTAACTATGAATGCATTGTTAGTTAGATTGTATAGCCTATAGCCCTTTTGGTTCTGATCATACCCAATGAATATACATTTCTCAACTTTGGGGTCAATCTTCACTATAATTTGGGAAGGAATGCAAATATTTTGCAATGGTCCAATGATGGTCTCCAACCATTCCATGCTTCATAGGGTGTCATACCATCCAATGATTTGGATGGGAGCCTATTGACCAAGTAGGTGGCTATGGAACAAGTAGGTGGCTATGGAAATGGCCTTTGCTAATATGTAATTAGATTGCTTCTTCTCATTCAACATAGACCTAACAACTTCAACAATTAACCTGTTCCTTGTCTCTGCCACTCCATTGAATTCGGGAGTATGTCTTGTTGTTACTTCGCTCTTTATGCCTTTGTCCTCTAGTCAAATTCATGTGAAAAGTACTCACCACCTCCATCAGATTTGATCCTCTTCAAGCTCCTTCCTGTTTGGTTTTCAACTAGTGCAAAGTACTTTCTGAAACATGTAAATACCTCATCCTTATGCTTCATGAAATAAAGGATTGTCAATCTACTGTAATCATTAATAAATAAAACATAGTACCTTGAACCTGAGATTGATGGATCTTTGCTAGGACCACAGACATTAGTGTGTACAAGCTCAGCCACATCTTTTGTCTTGGTCACATAAGCATCCACTCCTTGCTTTGGTTGTTGTAAATTCCGTCCATAACTAATTCTTTCTAGCTCTTGTGTTTGAGGAGAAATATGATGATGGTACTCGTCTCTTGGGAGATCTTGCAATTCCTAATGTGTGGTAACAAGAAATTAGATATTGAGTTTAGTAGATAAGACCTGGCAAGAGCATCCTTTGCACACCATGTGGTCAACCTTTCTTGCTCTTCTCTTGTAGGTTGATGCTTTCTCCTAAAGATTGGCATTTCTTCATCTCCTGACATGTATCCATATAAACTTCTCCCTTGAAGCTAGGCTTGCATCCTTAGTGACCATGCTGATTAATTGTTTCTATCCAATTTGTCAATGAAGGATGGAAATCCATCTTGCATCTTGCCTATTGTTGCTTTGATACCACTGTTGGAGGAGATGGTGGATAGTCTTCAGAGATGAAGTGGTGTTGCTTGATCCTGCATCACACCTACTAAGAATGATTGCTGGAGAGTGTATTGGGCCTCTTTATCTAGCTAGTGATCATTAATAATCATATATGTTTCTTGGAACATGATCCACTAATCAATGGATCAAAACAGATAGGTAGGAGGTGATCTAAGAACAAAAAAAACTGCTATTCTTGTTCCTACACCTGTTCAATATTTTGAACAGTTCTCTAAGCACAGAAAAGAAAAATTGGCTTACTTCCTTTTGGGAAACTCTAATTAGCTTAGTAAACTATCAATGATGAGTTATTTCATAGAAAATAATGAACTATACACAGAGAAAGATGTTTAGAAAATCATGAGACCATCACGACAATTTTAGGGCTCAACGGTCAATAGACCAGTGAGCAAACATGAGTTATAATCTTGCACTCCAGAAAAGCAATGCTAATGAAACCTTGTAGTCATGTACTAGACAATATGTGGAATCTATCATGCTTTAAATCATGACAAATAATGAATCACCCAATGAGAATAAGCTCTATGAAGATCACTATTCTGATGGAGTTATAATAGAGAAATGAAACGAGAATGTAATGATCTTATATGTAGTAAATCATATACAAATACAATGTCATTGGCAATAATCCATTGCTCAATGTGTGAGAGGTGAATGCTCTATGAGATAAGCTCTCACTCCATAGTGAATCTCCCTCAAAATGATCTCATGGGATTGAGATACACGTGGGTCTTTTGATCCTCTTCTTATAGTTGTACTTGGAGCCAGAGTTTGATTTCAAATTCAAAGATCTACCTAAAAGTGAATCCTAAAGTATAGGATACATTTCCTCATCACTCAACAACCAAATAAGTCATGATTTTAGAGCTTCCTAACTCCATGTGGATATGTACCACTTTTACAAGAGGTAAATGTGAAAAACGTTTTACAAGAGGTTCATCAAAGGATTATATGCGATGATACTAGGGTATCTCTCAATCTTTCAATGAATCTTCTCTTTAAGTTTTCATCACTTGGGGAAGTTTTGGCATGTTTTCTAACTACCAGCTCCATATGTTGTATGTAGTGATCTACACTCTCATTCACTTGTTGTTGTAGATAGTCCATTTGCTAGGCTAGTCTCTCTTGAAATCCATCTCTCTAAAACTTGGCAGATATTTATAAGCAACGATAAGTCTCACTCTCTTGGGGTGTCAAATTTCCATAGTAGTTGGCTGGCTCCACTCAAAGGGTTGTAGGAAAAAATCTTAGCTTGTGACCTTGGTCTAGTATCTCATTCATTTCACAACTTCAAAGAGTAGGATGAAAATGTCACAGTCATCCTCCAAAGAAAAGATAATCTTGGAAAGTGTCCTAAATGAATCGGGGATTCTATTAACCATCTCAAACAAAGTGGTTATGTCAATATGGCTTTGTTCCCAAAAGTTTAAGGAGCTCAATTTGAGAACCCCTTTGAATCGCTTAATCTAGAATGCTACCCTTCTATTATAATGACTTTTTTGGTTGACCTCTCTCAACTACTTGTGATTCCTTCATGCTCTAGTTGCTTGTGTTTTCCCCAAGTGTCTGCTCATGGAGTGGCTTGTTCTTCCCTTTGCATTATCAACCCTTCTAAAATGCCTCTTTTTTTATTGACATCTCTCGATTGCTCAGGATTCCTTCTTGCTCTAGTTGCTCGTGTTTTTCACAAGCATTTTCTTAGTGAGTGGCTTGTTATTCCCCCTATGTTGTGGACCCTTCTGAGGAAGAATTGAGTTCTCTCATGTACTAATGGTAACTAGATTAGGAGCCCTAGGCCAAATAGTGGCACTTGGCAAACCTATGGCAACCTCTTATAGAGTTATTCCAAGAGACTCCCTATTAAGATTTCCAAATGAAGTATGTCCTAAACTTCGGAAAAATATCATTTTTTGGCAACAAAATGTGGGTACTTTTTGTATTTTTTACAAGATTCTTGTTGCAGAACAAAGAAGAAAAGAGAACTAGGCCCCAAAAATTTTCAAATGTAGGCATAATTTTTCTTCTTCAAATTCTCATGATATGATACCAAGAGCCATGTAAACACTCTAGAGGAGTCTAGATGCAAGAACCCTAAACATTGTAACATTAAGTTTATAGAATAGTAGAAGTTTAGTGTTTTCCAATAAAAGTGTTGGTTCCTTATGTGAAAGGACCATTTTTAGGGCACATGTAGACAAGTCACTTGATGACTCTTTGTACAGACTTTTGCAATTATGAGGAATCAAGCTAAAATTTCGAATTCTTTTTTACTTCTTTTCTACTAAGTATCTTCTTCTCCAAGATCTTGCATGTGTTTTTGATGCTTGAAATGAGTATTTAGAATTGTTATATACCCCTCCCCTTCATGTTTAAGCTGTTGCAATGCATGTGTGGAACTTGGTGAGCAGTAGAGTAGGATTTGGTGTTTCCCACCACTCATTATTTTGCTCATAACTTCACATTTCTACCTCCTACAAGCTTCTCCAAGCTCTCTCAGTGGTATAAGAGGTAGATCAAGATGATTGATGGATTTTCCTCAATGATTGAGAACCATGATAGACACAAATATGCCACTTGGAAAATCAAAATGGAGGCCTATTTAGAAGGTACAAATGTCTATGGAATTGTAGCATGTGATGAAGCTATGCCTACTACAAGATTCAAAAGAGGACCTACACAAGAGGAGACAGATAAGCTCACACTTTGGTGTGAAAGTGATGCTCAAGCAAGTTCATAGATAGTTAAGTCTATCTCTGATTTTCCATTACCACATATTAGAGGATGCAAGACATCTCAAAAAACTTGGGATGCCCTAAAGACTTTCTTTTTTGCTAGCACAAAGGAAAGAAAGAACCATCTTTGGAATGAGTTGAACCAAATGAAGAAGACACCTAAACAAACTATTAGAGTATGTTACGTAGGTTAAGGAGGTTGTAGATCACTTACCATCCATTGAAGATCTAATTGAAGAAGAGACCATCATGAGGTAGTTTCTAAATGGAATTAGAAGTGATAAGCAATGGCAATCCTTCACCATGGCATATGATATTATCATGGATGTACAAACCCCATATTTCAACATGTTCCTTGGACAACTCTTCAACCAAGAGGCCAACAATAGTATGAAGGAAAGTAAATCTTATCAAGGTAGTACTACAAGTTTTCTTTATGCAGATAAAAGAGACAAGAAGCACAAAGTCAAGAAGAAGGAAGAGGATGAAAAGATGACTTCCCAAGCCAACTTTGCAGGCAAGAGTAAGTGGAAAGGGAAGAAGAAAGGACCAAAACATGAAAAACCAAAAGGCTAGAATGATCAACCTTTTTCTATCTGTGATATGAACAACTGCACCACTCAAAATTGCTAGTTCAATGGGAAGACCCAGAAAGGAAATGGAAGAGGTGGGCATGGAAACAATAGAGGTAGAGGTGGAAACAACTTCAACAATAACAATAGAGGAAATAACATAAGGGACTAAAACAATTATTCCAACGATAGAAAATATGAAGAATTATTGGTTTCATTAAATCTAAGCCATATGGAAGGTAAAGATGATTCTACATAGATTCAGGATGTTCAAATCATGTGCAAGCTACATAACCCTCTTATCTGGTTTGAAACGTCAAAACCATAGACATGAACTTCAAATAGGGGATGAGATAAAGAATAGTGTGGAGAAGATTGATAATTTCAAGGCTTTCAATAGCATGTCAAACATTATGAACAAGGTACTCTATGTTCCCACTATTACAAAAAAAACCTAATAAGTATAGGCCAAATAGTTGAGAAACGTTTGCAACTTAGGTTCATTCAACATGGAGCTTTTGTGGAACATACATGTCAAGGCTTCATCAAGATAATCAAAGGTGAGAATCATGGTTGGCTCTTTACTTCTGAAGTAGGAGAAACCAAAAATATAGCTCTATTCAACTTTGGGTCTCAAACCCTAAGTTATCTTGAAGTGTGGTGTAAGAGATTGGCTGACGTGAATGAAAGAACCTTGAAGGATATATGTAGGGATCAAAGTGTTCTAGTACTACCAAACATATTGAAGGAACACATTATCAACAAATGTGATGCACGTCAAATTGGAAAAGCACAAAGAAAACCATTCAACCACAAAGACTACATCCACAACAACCTTTTGGACTTAGTACACACAAGTGTGTGGGGACCAAGTCAACAAACTTCATTGGGAGGATCAAGGTATTATGTGTCATATATTGATGATCATAGTAGATGGACTATTATATATTTTATCAAGAGTAACAATGAAGTGTTTGATTTCTTCAAAATTATCTAGCACATGTGGAGAATCGTACAGTAGATCAGTCAAGAAACTCAGATTTGATGGAGGGGGAGAATACTTCTCAAACAAATTCGATGTGTTCTTGCAGGATAAAGGTATCAAGAGGGAAATTACTACCAAGTACTAAACGCAACTGAATGGAATTTCTGAGAGAAGAAAGAGGACATTGGTTGGATCATCTAGGAGAATGCTTGAAGAAAAGAGGTTGTCACATTATCTATGGGCAAAGACTATTTCAAATATTGTGTACCTTGTCAATAGAATACCATCCAAATCAATCCAAGGTATGACTCCTCATGAAGCATGGTATGGAGAAAAACCTAGTCTTGTACATTGCAAGGTCTTTGGTTGTTTAGCTTATGTTCAGATACCTACACAAATTAGAGGTACACTAGATGAGAGGGCAACAAATGTAATATTTATTGGCTATGATTCTACTCAAATGGGTTACATGTTCTATAATCCTTCAACAAGGAAATTCACTACAAATAGAGATATTGTGCTTCAACAACACATCTTGGTATGATGAAGACAAAAAAAGGTAACTCTACCATATGATCTTCATTCTGATTTCCACCAATTAGGAAGCAAGCATGATACACAAGTCCAAGATCCATGAAGTGATAAAGATGATGAACAAGATGAAACATAAAAGGAATAGAATCTCCGGAAGTCAAGAGGCAAAGCAAAAATGCAAGAGTGTGGAGAATGTTCCAAGCAAGCACCTAGAAGTTCAACAAGGTAGAAAAGATAACCAGAAAGGTATGGATACAGTTCCACGTTAGTTAAAAATCATTCAGCCTACTTTGCAAAGGGATCAATTTCAGAAGAACCCTCAACCTACGAAGAGGCAAAGGGAAACCCTCATGTGGAAAAGGCTATGCAATAAGGACTAAATGCATTGAAGGCGATGGACACCTGGATTTGGTTCCAATGTCACTGAATCAAAAGCTAATTTCTTGTAGACGGGTATATAAATTCAAATAAAACTGAGATGGATCAATTTGGAGGTACAAGGAAAGATAAGTTTCCAAAGGATGCTCACATACTCATGCTATAGACTATGAGGAAACACTTGCACTAGTTGCAAAGATGACTCCAATCAAAACATTGATAAGTGTAGCTACTACAAGAAATTAGAGGCTCCTCCAAGAAGATGTGAAAAATGCATTTTTAAATGGTTCGATAAGTGAAGAGGCATAGATTTCACAACCTTCAAGTTTTGAAAACCTGAATCATTCGTCTTATGTTTGTAGACTTAACAAATCATTGTATGGAGTGAAACAAGCTCCTAGAGCTTGGAGTTACAGGTTGGTTACTTACCTACAAGGTCAAGGGTCTAGACCTGGTGACTCAAATCCTTCTTTATTCATTAGAATGTGTCACAATGAGGTTATCTATCTGTGTGTATATGTAGATGACATTATTCTCATAGGAGATGACTTGAATGGCATACAAAGGATCGAAAGGCATATGTAAGAGGAACTCAAAATCAGCAATTTAGGTGACCTCACATTCTTCCTAGGTATGGAGGCCATATACAAAAATCAACGAATGTATTTGACTTATGGGAGATAATCCAAGATCCACTTCTTAAGTTCAAAATGGAGAACACAAAATTTTCACGTACACCTTTGGAGATGAATCATAAACTTAGTGTTTCTGAGGGTTAGAAAATTAAGTACATTAAAGAGTATCAAAGCTTGGTAGGTAGCTTGATATATGCTATGCATACAAGGGTAGATATCTCAAATAGTACAATCAATGAAGGTATATTGTATCCTTACTCTTCATATTTGGATATCAAAATCTATTTAGATGCAGATTGGGGAGGAGATAGAGATCATAGAAGAAGTACATCTAGTTACTCTGCATTTTCAAGTTCAAAGCTAGTGTCATGGAGTTCCAACAAGCAACCAACAATTGCTTTATCCTCAAGTGAAGCAAAGTATATAGGTTTGACTATAGCAACTCGAGAGGCAATATGGTAAAAACCATTGTACTTAGGTTTGGGACTTGTGAGTTCCAAACCTCACATATTTGGAGATAATGTAAGTTCCATGCATCTAGCAACAAGCCGTATTTTCTATGAAAGAACTAAACACGTAGAGCTTGATTACCACTTTATCATGGAGAAGCTCATGGCAAAGGAGATTGACATTTCTTTTGTTCTAACTGAAATGCAATTAGCAGATATGATGATAAAGGCACTTGATGGAATAAATCTTTGTAGATTTAAATCAATGGGAGGTATTCAACCTCTTAGAGAATAAAGAATCACACATAGTTTAACTTAAGGGGGAGCTATTGGAGCATCAAGCTTACACTATTCTTGAGGTGGATTAGCTCTACATAAAAAATTGATCATTTGAATTGTGTCAAGGTTTCCCATTGAAGAGATTTGTATTTGTGCTCAGTTTGTGTCTTTTTTCATAAGGCTTTTTTATGGATAATTTACCAATCTAAAATCCTAAAACTTCACACATGTAGATGGAGAAAAAGGGAGCTCACCTTCCACAAAGTTGCGGTGGTTGATTTTGACAAACAGTCAATCAAATCATTCACAAAAAGTTAGATCAGATTAGTTCTTCACTTTTCCTAGACTGTAGAAAGGTGAATTGATTCTCTTCAACAAACTATCCCACCTTGATTTGAATTTAAAATCCACTTGTAGAAGTCCTAGAGCACTTCAAGATTCTATATAAAGACTTCAAAACCATTTTACAATACATTGAACCAATATACATACATTTTGAGTCATCCTTGTCTTGCTCCATTTCTCTTCACCATCTTCTTCAACAATGTTGAACTTGGAGAGGCTGTTGCTCTCTTTAAAGAGCTCCAAATTGAATGAGTCAGCATGCAAAGGTAATCGTGCCTAGATTATGTGTACAATATCTCAAATAATTTGATTTAGTACTTTTGGTGAAATATACATTTTACTCTCTCTGCATCTCTCTTTGTGCAACCCAAAAAAATAGGGGTACCTCTAAGGAATGTTAAGTTCATCCCAAAGAATATCTCCCTTATTAGTTGTAGTCTTGGTAATTTTAGATACCCAACCCTATGTGTATCATTCCTACAAAAGGGAGTTTTTCAATTGTAATCATGTTGGTTGCTATGAGGGTTTGAAGTTGATCGTTTCATCCAAAGGTAACAAGTTTTTTGAGTTTGTCAATGCACAAACTTATCTTTTTTGTATTAACCATTTCTCTTTGATTCTCCAAAGTAGATAGTGGAATTTATTTCCCTAATCACATGCCTATAACATCTATTTGACTCCTCATAAGTTTAAGGTTTGGTCTTGTGCTGGTTAGCTGGACCAACCTTCATCACTTAGCGACTCACTTTTCTACCTCCTACAAGCTTCTCCAAGTTCTCTCAGTAATGATAAAATCATCAACATATATACGAACTAAAATATTTTCCCTACCTTTCCTTTTCAAAAGGAATGATGAACTAACATGACTCTGATTGTATCCACATTTAACCATGTAGTCCACAAATGTTTGGCTCCAATGCCTTAGGGCTTGCTTGAGTTCTTAAAGATCCTTCTTAAGCTTGTATACATGAAGTGGAAATAAGTCACCTCTAAGGCCTTTGAGCTACTCCATGAGAACTACATCTACAAGGTCTCTTTTTAGGAAAGCATTCTTCACATCCAACTAATAGATCTTCCAACCCCTTGAGGCTGAAATTGAATCAAACGCCTTATGGTAGACATATAAGCTAGTAGATTGAATGTTTCTTTGAAGTCTAGGCCATAGATTTGTGCAAAAGATTTGGCAACCAACTTTGATTTATACCTAGACATGCTCCCATTTGCATGTCTCTTTACCTTGTACACCGATTTGTTGTCAATGGCTTTCATGTCTTTTGCTCTTACAATGAATGAGAAAGTATCATTTTCTCTAAGTCCCCTGAATTTCTCCCCCCTAACATCATTCCATTCCCTAATTCTCCAAAAGATTTAGGTGCTTCACAATCTATAACTTGACTGCTGCATGCATAATTCTTATAATAAATTAATCATAACTTAACCTTTGAACAAGGTAGTTAACCCTATCAGATGATCTTACATCACCATTAGGTGGTAGGAATCTCCTCCTCATTTTTTCGGATGCTTTAAATCTTGTATTTTCCAACTCCTCAACATATTCATCCCTTCTGGAGTCTATATCTACCCATCTTTGGTCTTCATTATTTTCGTTTTCTTTTCCTTTGCTACTTCCTTCAATTGAATGAGATTTGTTGCTTATCATCCCTTGCCAAGCTTATGTAGTAATCTCTTTTGATGATGTTCTTGAAGTGGTTGGACCTCTCATCTGCATGCTACATTATTGCTCTTTGAACTTTTATGCCACAAGTCAATCTCTGCAATTTGTTAAGTTCCATTTGAGAAGTACATAATGTGAGGAATAGATGGCTTTACCTCCATAGTGAAGAGGCTTCCTTGCTTCTCTCCTTTTTCTATGAGCTTTCATTCCTACATGGGTTCTTCAACATAACATCTTTGATCAAAGTGGACCTAGGCGAAGGGGATGTTTGGGAACAAGATGTTAATTACAAAAGCCTCCCTAACGTGTGTTCTTCAACATAACATCAAAGTGGACCTGGGCAAAGGGGATGTTTGGGAATCAGTTGTTAAGTACAGAAACCTCCCTAACTCATTTTTGCATTGTGGTCAACATGGCCACATGATTAAAGATTGCCCACTGAGACAAAAAAGCGAACAAATTCAGGAAGCATCCAAAAAAACTCAAGACTAATGGGACATTGAATTGCCCGATGAATGAAGAGGAAGTTAAGGGCTTCGGAAACCCAAAAATCAACTCAAATGGGTTCGTGGAAGTCAAAAGAAGAAGGAAAAGAAGTCCTAGGGTGACTTCTTAGAGAAACCATATTCCAGATACCCCTCCCCCCCAAAAAAAAAAACATGTATTGCAATGTAGAAAAGGAGATTAATGAGCTTCATTACCTAGGTAGGAACTAGATTCAGGTGGACACAAGCGACAAAGCCCTAGAGATCCCTAACAACAAAGAAACCAATCAAGAGGGCTACACTACAAACAAAGAAGAAGGCTTTGCCACTAGTAATGAAGACAATATGGATAGTGAAAGTTCCATCATTGGATCAACTATTTTGGAAATGGTTTCCTATTCATTCCAATAGGAGGCCTTCTACAAGGGAAAATAGCCTATTGCATTACCCTAGAAAAGCCCCCACAAGAACAAATTACTAAGTCGAGACCCATTCCTAACAAAAAAGAAAGACAAATCCAAGAGAAGGAAAGATAGGGCCCCTTCTCACAAATAGAGTAACGTATGGAAATGATCATCATCTTGTTAATGCTAGGGGGGTAATTGACCTCTCAAGAGTGACAATCATTGGTCAATGGCCTCGTGACATTAGCTTAAACCATAAATTTATCTGAATTCAAGAGACTAAAATTGATGGTGTAGACCTCCAAAAATACCCTAGACATGTCTCCCTAGCCCATGTCTCGATTTTGACATCGCACACTTGAAGGTTTAGTGGGAGGATAACTCGTATAAATCAATTCTAGTTTGAAAATCTTGAGATCTCCATTGAAGATCAGAGGCCCTAGTGGATTGCCATTTCCTTTGGTGCCTCTTTTTGATTCACATATTTTCTATGTATGCCCCAAATGGGGAGTTGCAGAGACTGGACACCTGGGCCTCCTTGGATTCACTCGCCCAAAACAATCTAATTTTCGGTGACTTCAATATGGTGGAGGACCGTGTGGAGAAATGAAACAACAAGGGCCGGGTCATAGACATTCGTGAGAAAGAAACTTGGGACAAGACCAAATTGCACTTGGATCTAGTCAAATTCAAAGATTCAAATGGGTTTTCATGGTCAAATCTTGAAGGGAGGGAGGATTTGAAGAACGTTAGATTGGATAGAAGCTACATTTCTTAGAGCATTATTCATAAAAAATCAATCTCGTGGGTTGTGCAATGGTTATTAACACATTCCTCCTTTTGTCGACCATTTAATTCCTCTCTTGTTGGAGACCAAAAGAGCAAGAGTTGTCCAAATGGGAAAGTATTTGCAAAAACTTCCTTTGGATTGAAGACCACAAGAGGAGGGGGGTGCCTAAAATCAAATGGTCCATTTGCACTAGCCAAAGGCATAGTGGGGGCCTTGGTATTCTAGACATTGGGTGCATGGCCAAAAAACTAGCAAAAAAATGGATGAATAAGGCATGGTGCAATGGGGAGACTTGATGGGCCAAACTGATCTTCAGAAATAAGATGTGTTGACTTTCATAGGATTCCTGAATTGGAAGAACCTTGACATTTTGACCCTCTTTTTTCCTCCATCTTGGTTTTCGTTAAAGGCTCTAATCTAGTGTGATCCCTATGGAAGAGTTGGAATAAAGTCAAAAGGTTGATAAGAATCAGTGAAGATTGGAAGTGGGCAGTCGGTATCAGACAAAATGACTCTATCTGGTTTCTGATCCATGGCATCAGGAATGTGGAATCTTGGAGCATTCAAAGTTCCAAGAGGCTCTAGAACAAGGGCTTCAAAAAATGGAAAGATCTCTAGAAACAAGACACCAGTCAATGGATCAACTTGGAGGATATTGATCCTAGTGTCAACATTACCTACAAAGAATGGAATATTTTACAAAGTAGATGTCTCACTTGGGGCCGCTTTAAAGCCCCTCTTCTCATGGAATAGGACTCGCCATGCCCGCTAGGTCTCAGATGGCATAATGATAATTACCTAACAAAAATCCTGAATATCAAAGGAAACATTAATGATCAGGTCAACCTCAACAAGAAGTGGTGCCTCTCATGGATGCGGCTACGGTGGGACATGAAGTTGGTGGCTATCAGGAACCCTCTCATAGAAAATAAAAATTCTATGCTCCTATGGCAAATTATTCATTGGGGAATCTAGACCAACCTAAAGGCTAGCAAAATTTGTGGGGCATCTCCCTAGTGCAAGCACTATTGCCGATCCATCAAAGACATTGTTCACATCTTCTTTACTTTTCCCTACTCCAAGAGGCTCTAGCAGATTGTCAGAAAGAAAATTATACTTCAAAAGCATATCAGTTGGGAAAAATCTTTGTTGGGAGAAGCAATCGGCTGCTCAACAAATCTATGAAATGCCATCCAAGGGGAGGTCCTCTAGAAGATCTGGCGAGAAACATGTGCTTATAACTTTGGTGAATCCTCCAAAGAGTGTTCTATTAAGAAATCTTTGTTCCTCCTCGGTAAAAGAATCACCAATTGCAAGAAACCCCCCCTTCACGCATCATGAAGTGCTCCTTTTCATCAATAACAAGCTTAAACCCGAATGGGCCCCACATGAGGGCGACGAGAGGGTGATTATCCTTCTTTGTAATGGCATCTAAACTCTATAAGATGGACCCCAACTTTGTGGGACTTGGGGGTCGTGTGGGCACTAGTCCCTTTCACTTGTGATTTTCTTCTCCTTTTATTTAATACAAGTCGGGGAGAGTATGCTAAGGCTAATATTCCTTTATATTAAAAAAAACATCATTGATCATTAAACCTCACTTTATAACCTCTTTCAACCATTTGCCCTATTGAAACCAAGTTGTTGGTAATGGTTGGCACATGCAACACCTCCTTCAACACCTTGAAGGTTTGCGATCCATTCAACACAACATCTCCCACAGGTATAATCTTGTGCTAAGTGTCATCCACTTTGCTTGAGTGACACATGAGTTTAAATTAAAGAAAACATCTTTATTGCAAATAATATGTTGCTACAACCATTGTCTATGTACCACATAGAATCTGAGTTGAATCTTTCACTTGAAACGTACACCATAAACAAGTTGTCATATTTTGAATTTTCTGAAGTAATAGCATAATTACCTTTGTTCCTTTTGTAACTTTTATTGCCTCCTCCTTTGGATAAACAATTTCTTGGATAATGGCTCTATTTTCCACAATTTAAGTGTTTTCCATTTGATATTCCTCCTCTTCCATTGTTCCCTCCTCTTCTTCTTCATCCATATTTTTAATAAGAGCATTTTCAATTTTTTGAGCTTGGGTTTGATGTTCCTCTCCCTATCACTTGGAATTTTTTTCCACATCTTTTGCATTTGCCTCTATCTTGATAGGAAAACTTGGTCTTGGCTACCATTTGATTTTGAATCTTGATGGTTCATCTCCTAGGTCACCATCAATGTGAATAACTGATCAAATGCTAGTAGGAGATCCCTCACATACACTAATGTGGTGAATGCTTTCCACCTTTCATCCTATCTCAAGCCATTGAGAGCATATGCAACAATATTGTCATCTTTGTTTGGGCTCCCAATTGAGCCTATGACATCTACAATCTCTTTAGCCTTCAAAATGTAATCATTAATGTTAATGCTTGGTGCTTTCCTAAGATTATTTAGCTCATCCTTGTGTTGAATCTCCTCGCCTTGGTGGATGAAGAGTACAATCTCTCGAAGCTCTTCCAAACCTTCTTGGATGTTTCCAAGTCTTGTATATTCCCCATCATAGTATTGCTTATGTTTTTGGATAGAATGAGTATGACTCTCCTTTCCATTTGTATCCATTCATTAAATACCTTCACGTATCCTTGGGGTGGTGGATCATGTGCATGAGTCTTTGGATTATTGCCACTCACTAATCCCCACAATCCTTTTACACATAAGGTGGTTTCTAAGTTTAAGTTTCCATGGTTGATTATTTCCTTCTCTACTTTCTTTGTGTACTATACTCAGCCATTCTGAGCTCTAAGGTGCTCCTCTAGATTCTCCTAAAGTTTTCTTATGCTTTATAAAGTGTGGATGTTACCTTTTAGTAGCTTCTCCCTTGCTAACCTTCAAGTATTTTAGGTCCTGATTGATGTAGTCCCCGTTTGATGTTTTCTTGCTTTGATAAGTCCTCCTTGTGCTTCCATGATTGTACTCGCAAAAGGTGTGTTAATTCCTCCTCTTCCTAATGCATAGGTCATTTCCTATGTATATGCTTCATTATTCATGTTCTTTAATTGTTTAAATAAAGGGATTCATTTATATATCTTAAATTTAGTTTCCAACCAACTCAAGACTCCATTTTATTTTTTAGTGGACACAATAAACTTTACAGCTTTATACTTCCATCCATTCAAGAGTATTCCCTCTTGCATTCCAATGGATGTCAAAACAACCAATATCTTATAAGTGACATCTTTCTTCAGCCTTTTGTACCATCACACTTATGTAACCATTATCTTCATTTGGGATCTAATGGCACTAATGCAAATCCTCTACTATAATCACAATAAATAAAAGATAATTATTTCTATGTGTATGCATGTGTATGTGTTTATGTAGGTGGAGGGGGTGATTTCCAGATTCTAGGCCACTCTAGTCTTGTGTCTCCTCTTAATACAACTTGGTTCAAGGTCTATTCTAAGTCCAAGTGTGTGAATTATGCCTTTTTCTACAATCTATCTGGAATCCAAATTATCTTATATAATTGTGAGTCTATTGTGAAGCTATCTAGAAATTCTTGAGCCTCATCATTAAAAATGTTCACATAAAAAGAGCAAGTGAAGGTCACTAGATAAAATATTTGGAAGTATATTACTAATATCTGTTTATATATGAACCTTCTCTACAAGGGTGTAGAAGTAGTTGAGCCCATCACCCATAGGATAAGTGACACTGATACTGGACACATTTGGAAAGTAAAGGATAAGCATACTTTAGGGAAGCTCCTTCTAGATTGTGATGAAGGAATCAAAGGCCATATCACCTCCTTTAACACTTCACATGAACCCATGCAAATAGTTCAAGACCTCTATGATGATAAAACACCTTCAAATATTAATACATTAGAAGTAGAGGTTCACAACATATCTATTCGCCCACAGGATCTACTCACCATAGTAATCAACACATTTGAAGATTATCAACACAAGCTTGCCTTATGCGGCCCTCGAATCTCTAGTGAAGATATGGCCATGAGATTGATTAGAAGACTCCAAATACTTACAGAGCAGTTATCACTACCATCGAGACTCATGGACAATCCTTAACTTGGGAGGACATAAGAAGACTACCACTTCCACATGACTCTAGAACCAAGAATTCATCATCCCAAGAAACCACAATGAAGGCCAAAATAGATAGATAGATAGATAGATAGATAGATAGATAGATAGATAGATAGATAGATAGATAGATAGATAGATAGATAGATAGATAGATAGATAGATAGATAGATAGATAGATAGATACCCTTCCATAAGTAAAATCATCATCGCCATTTCTCTAACAATAGAAAAAAGCAAGTTTCAAAACATACTTCCAATAGTAAATTTACATCCAACCATTCTGGAAAACAAGGTAATGTGGATACATTTTGCAACAAAAAAAAGAATAAAAAAATTTTCAAGACATCTCCATCAAGTACCAACACATTGATATTTATATGCTTTTATTATCTTCGGGAATCCACTCCAAGGTAATCACTCCTAGTGAAGAAAAATTTGCCTCAAGGAGTCCTAGGTTCTCACCCTAGGTCTCCTTGATCTAGGTCCTCTATCTAGTTCTCTAGAATAACAATTCCAAATGCATATTTCCTATCTGGTAAGCTCGTAACCACGTACATTCTTCTCATCTTATCGATGTATGAACCCTCTTCAAATTTGATTGCTAGGTATTGAAGTCTGAAGGGTTGATCTAGGCTTTTAAGTTGTAGAATTGATATTCATAGCCCATCTTCATAGATGCAAGCACCTAATCGATTGGTTCTAATATACTCCAATCACATCTTATAGGGACCTTCTGGTGTCTATATATAGCTAGTGCTTGAACTACATATGTATCATTCCATGCTAAAGGACATTTCTAAATCACTCATTTTTGAACTTAGCACATAGGGATAATCACTAAGCTAATGAGCCCAGAAGCTAGTTGTGGGATTGACACTAGCCTCAGAGGATCTAATGCTTTGTCTATCCTGACCTAGGTGTCGACTTGATATGTGATCAAATACTTTATGTTCTTTTCCCTTAGGCTTTGTCGCAACAATATTCTAATTTACACTTGAGCTTGATTAATTAGGGTTTCTTGTACTTGTATCATGTCTAATGTAACCCTAGCTAATCAATATCACTAATGGTACTAAGCCTGAGCTAAACAATTGACAGAGGGGTTTAGTGTTCTTCCAATCTCACGTCCAATGCTTTGATGAGTGCTCCAACGTCCAACAAGTAAGGTCCTAAAGTGCGATTCCATTGTTCACAAGCCTCCAAGAGCCTCACAAAATGCCAACTTTCAAGCTTAAAATATGCACAAAGTGATGGAAACCCTCTTTTTCAACCAAAAATGGTTGTCTATCACAATTGAGAGGAATATCAATCAGGTTAGATAGAGCTGTCCATGATGGTATCTATCACAATGGCTTGAAAATGGTGATGGTTATTGTCAATCGTAAGGTCTATTAATCTTGATTGATAAGTTTGCTCGTGAAAGTCTATCTATCATGCCAAGGTATCTATGAGGATGAAAAGAGTGTCCATCGTGATGGACACTTTGTCTATCATTGATTGTTAGTCATCTGTCTTGCAATGAGACCTCTCTATCATGACTCACATAGGTTTTTATCATGATTGATAGAAAAAACACACCTTTTCTACAATTTCTTATAAATATGAGATGTGCATGGTGCCTACAAGATAGTGGTGCACTTAGTCTTACCCAACAAATAAATTTTTTGTGTGTCACATTTGGTAGAGAGCTATGCCTCGGGGTGCATCTAGAGAAGTTATGTACGTGCTCGAGCTGCTAGAGCTGTTGTGGATGCTGGTACCTGTAGGGAAGCTGATATAACATGCAAAAATAATGCACACAAAATCACTCTCTTTCACGCTCACAAGTGAAATGAGGGAAGGTGAGGTAGATATGGGGATATGGTTCAAAGCTGAAAATTTATCAAAGAAGGAGATGGAGGTAGGAGATGGTGAGGAAGGTCATGATGATCTAAAAACCAAGAAAAGTAAAGAAATTACCTAATTATTTACCAATCAAACGTCTACATCTTACCATCAAATGCTCCTCCTTGAGGCTTGATCCATGATAATGATGGCATGGTGTCACTCTAGAACAATGATGAGTATCAATCTGAGGAGGTCCATCTCATAATTGTCAATAAAAGGAGACATGAGGGTCGTATGAAGACCATGAGCAAGTGAGAGTACAAATGTGTGAGCATGAAGCACACCAACATGCACACACATCCACACACACATACACATGATAAGACAAAGATATGGAGCAATGAAATGCCAGATGAACTAAAAACAAGTTTACAATGAGCTTAGTTCACTTAAATTCCTACAAATCCAACTTCGAAAATGAGCTCTCTAGATACTTTTATAGTTTTTCACTAGCTTTGGCCCTATCTAGACCTAGTGTCTAACCTAGTTAGAAATTAGGTTCCAAGGCTATTTTGGATGCTCAAACAAGCTTGAAGAATTATGAAAATTGATATGTACAAAGTTAAAGTACTCCTCAAGCTCAAGGACTACTAGGCTCGAAAAAAATTGATTTGGGATTATCAAAAATGGGATTTACAATGGCATTTAGTGATCAAAATTACTATTTCACAAGAATTAGGACTTGGAAATTTGAAAGGCCTAGTTCTTGGATCTACATTGACTTCATTGTCTACTCATTCTTGCTTGGCCTTCATACTCTCTTGACTCTTTTTGACTCGTCTTCCGCATGCTTCCTTGTCTTGTTAAGATGCCTCGACCTCCTTGGCTACTACCACTACCAATATAGGTGATGAAGCTATGCCTATTTCAATATGCAAAGGAGGACCCACATAAGAGGAGATAGATAGACTCACACATTGGTGTGAAAGGGATGATCAAGAAAGGTCATATATGCTAAGCTCTATCTCTAATTTTTTATTGCCACGTATTAGAGGATGAAAAACATCACAAGAGACTTGGGATGCATTTCAGACCTTCTTTTCTGCTAGTACCAAAGCAAGAAAGAACCATCTACGGAATGATCTCGAGCAAATGAGGAAGATACAAAGAAAAAATATCATAGAGTTTTTTTACCATGGTTAAGGAGGTTGAAAATCATTTAGCATAGTGTTCTGATCAATGGATTGCCATTGAAAATCATCTAGGATTGCCATTGATAATCAATGGCAATCCTTCACCATAGTGTTCTGATCATGGATGTAGAAGCCCCAGATTTCAACATATTCTTTGGATAGATCCTCAACCTAGAGGCAAAAAATAATATAGACGAAGATAACTCATATCAAAGTATTACAAAAAGTGATCTTTATGTAGATAAGAAAGACAAGAAGCACAAATCCAAGAAGAAGGAAGATGATCAAGAAGATATTTCCCAAGCCAACTATGTAGGCAAGAGCAAGTGGAAAGGGAAGAAGAAAGGAGCAAAGCATGACAAACCTTGTGCCATCTATCACGATGGTCAAGTGTCTATCTTAAAGTTTTTCATTGTGCCTATGGTCTATCATGATAGATAGGTGTCTCCTGATAGAGGATGCTTTATTCTCATAGGGGGTGCTTTATCATGATAGAGCGAGGGTCTATCATGATAGAGGGTGCCTTTTTGAAATGAAATTGGTTTTATCATGATAGAGGGTGGTATAACATAGATTTTTGTCTATTGTGATAGATGGACATTTGTTGCGATGAATTGGTCTATTGCCATAGGCAGAGGTTTGTTGTGATGGAGTGGTTTGCTGTGATAAATGAGGATATATATCCATGGATATGAATTGATCACAATATACTACGGTCTACGACAATAGACAATGGTCTATCATGATAGATAGGGGTCTTCCTTGGGGATGTTCTATCACAATAAGGAGAGCCTATCATGATGGAGCAATCTATTGTGGTGGAGCGAGTCTGTTGTGATGGGTGGACTATCATGATGGATCCAAAAATATAGAGTTTCTCACATGCCTCAAGCGTTCTTTAAAGGTGCTAGGGATATCTTTCCTATGTTGTAGACTCAATCTTGAAATGATGACCTTTCTAGTCTATCATGATAGGCCGAGGTGATTGGTATAAATCTCAAAACAATATTTATCATTGTTTGTAGTCTTAAAGATAATGATGAGGATGTAACCTACAGGAAAGCACTAAAAATGCAAAAAATAACCAAGCACACTTTCTCTCCCTCTCTCTCTCATATGCAAAAATGTTGAATGAAGCGGATGGTGTAGATATGCTAAAAATAGAGATTTTTTGGCGAGGATGAAGGTGGATGGTTATGCTACATGGAGTTGTTGGGGATGATGATGGAGGTGTAAATGAACAAAAAAATAGTAGAATAAAAAATTACCTACCAAAGATTCCGACTTCCATGCTCTACCTTCTTACCATCGCATGCTTGTCCTCAAGGTATGCTTCCTAGAAATGGTGCCAATCTTAGTGTCACTCTAGGACAATGGTGAGTACGAGCATCATGGAGCTAAGCCTCAAAATTTTCAATCTCTAGAGACATAAGGATGATATGATGATTGTGAGTGATTGATGTGAGTGAAGGTGAAGGTGAAAAAGATGCAAGATGTGCACATGCATACATACACACACACACAAGGAAGAGGCAAGTACTAAGAACAATCAAATGTAGATTACTTAAATTACAAGTATTCAAAAATGATCATACAAGCTTTCTTTCCCAAAAAGACTATATCCCAAAATGAGTTCTCTAGCTCTATTTATAGCTTTTATCTAGGTTTGGCCAAGTTCATACACAATCTTTTGCATAGTTAAAATGTATGTCCTAAGATAATATGAGGCCTCAAAAGAACTTGAAGAAACATGAAATTCAAAAGGTAGCTTCTACCTAATGTCCCCAAGGTCGAGGAGCCCTCGGCTTCTAGAAAATCAAGCTTATGGTTACAAAGTTTTTTATTTTATACAAAGGGATAATGAAAAAAATAACTATTTTGTACTTGGTTATAAGAAATACATATTTTGCTCAATGTTGATGTTCAAATTTGAATTGCACATCTTGATTGACATACTTCCCCTTCTTTGATGTGTACTTTCTTGGCCACAACTACCTACTCTACCTTGTCGATGACCAACACACTACTGCCCCAAATTTTTAATCCATTAGTAAGACGAACCATCTTAGTTATCTTCCTGTATTGCAAACTCTATTCACCAAGTAAATTAGGGTTTGATGGTTTGATCATAATTGTAAATTCTTGGCCAATAAATAATACCCAAATTCCTTTATTGCATAAACCATATCTAATCCATCATGCTCTGTTGTGTTGTGAATCGTGATGTAGTTCCTTTTAGCAATATTCAACTATCTACTTACATATGCTATGGGAACTTCTACATTTCCCTCAATTGTAGGTTATCCTAGCATGCATCTAATAACAATATTGGAAGCATTAACATCAACATGGAATTCTTTTTCTAGTTAGACATCATTAATATTGGGGTTTTTAAGTTCTACAAATTATTTTGTAGATTCTTCATTCCACTCAATATTGGTTAGAATGTTGAACAGAGGAATAGTTATGATTGCATACATGTGTATGAATCATCTTTAGTAACCACAATGGCCCATCAATGTGTGTACTTCCTTCACTATCCTAGCTCCAGGTAACTCTACAAACATTTTCACTTTATTGTCATCCACGCATATTCCATTTTTCAAAACTATATGACCTAAGATTTTTTGTTACTTTACCATGAACACCCATTTTTTAAATTTTAATAGACTTGGTATTCTCTACATTTATTGAATATCTATCCACCTTCTTGGATATGATTTTTTCTTATGTGGGAATGTGCACATAAGTCCCACATTGGCCTTTAGTTATTTATGCAAAAATGCTTTACAAACATGGCACATAAGTCAGTAGAAAGTTGTTGGGGCATTTATGAGCCAAATGGCATCACACAAAAGGCTTAAAGTCCCCATTCTATAAAGAAAACTATCTACTCTTGATCTTTAGGGGATACTGCTACTTCATTATAGCCTCAAGATCCATCTAAGAAACTATATATCTCCTTGCGGGCTAAACATTCTAGTAGAGGCTTTATGATTGGAAAAGGATAGCTATCCTTGATGGTGGTCGCATTAAGTTTCTTGAGGTTAATACACACATGAAATTTACCATTCTACTGGGGCACAACCATAATGGGGGATACGCATTAAGTGTGCTCAATCTCATAGATGAATCTTAGTTGTTTTAGTTGATCTATGTCTTCCATGCATACACTTCCTCATGTAAGTCACCATTTTGAACTGCACTTTAAATGTGCAAGTAATTTAGATTCCAACCATTATGAGCAACAAGTGCACAAATGCTATGAACGATGGTCATTTGTCATGTGCATGCAAACATTTCATTAAAATCAATGCCTCTTTCTTGATCATAACCTTTTGCAGCAAGCCTAGCCTTATACCTCTCAACTATTCTATCACACTTACATTTTAGCTAGTATACCCATTTAGTTCAAATGGCCTTTTTTCCTCAAAGTAAATCACATAAAGACCATGTAAAATTCTTCATAATAGCATCATATTCTAGTTGCATGAAAGCCATCCAATTTTATGAATTTTGTGCTTTATCAAAACAAGTAGGCTCATTGTCATCTTAAAGACTAGAGGTAGCCATTGCATAGAAATTTGATGCAAAATAAGTAGTAGGAGAATTGATTGTGTATGATATGATAGAGATGCACCTAATTTGATATCTCTCAAAATCTTCACCAAGAATTAAGACATAAATTTAGCCTCTTCTATGTTAGTCCTCTCATTACCAAGTGCATCATACAAATCTGCATCAGTAGTGGAATGATTTGCATCATTATGTGGAATGTGTAAAGGGTGAGAAATTGTGTCACTTGGACAAGCACCTGACTATCCACATGTAAATAAAGGAAGCAAAGCATCAAGCTCATATTTCTAGCCCAATTATCTCTCTTTACTACCTAAAAGTAATGACTAAACTGCATCTTCTAAACAAACAACATGGCGACTAAAAAAAATATCATGTGGATGATACAAATGATAACCTTTGCTTTTTAGAAGTGTACCCAAAAAAATACATTTCATTGCTTTATCATCCAAATTCGTGCATTTTTGCTCAAGCACTAATGCATATCCACACAATCTAACACTTAGAGATGAGCAACAGATGGCTTGCAACCATGCCAAGCCTCTTATGGACTGATAGATTCCAATGCTTTGGTGGAACAACTGTTAAGTACATAGTGTGCACACATGGACACCTCCATCAAGAAGCTATGTGTTAAAGCCTAACTTTTGACCATACATCTCACCATCTCCATGAGAGACCTCTTCTTTCTTTTAGAAACTCCATTATATTGAGGTTTACATGCACTTTACATCCATATTTTATCCCACATTTAGTGAGAAATGCTTTGAGAATTAGAAGACATCTATTCCCCCACTCAAAATGGAGGTGCCCAATGTAAATGCTTATAGATTTTCAGCCATAATGAGAAACCATTTGAAGCACATAAACACTTTTTACTTTGCTCTCAATGGGTAAACATGCATGCATGGAAAAATCCTCAACCAAAGTTGCCAAGTAAAGGTTGTTCATGAAAGAAGGTGTCTACAAGGGACCATGACATGTTTATGAACAAGTTTCAATTTATGAGAAAATCCAACTAAAACATCTTAAGGGAGGGTAGAATGCTGCATTTTTCCCAAAATAAAGCCTTCACATACATATTTACAAGGTAGCTCAAGTTTGGGCCGTGGATAATATTTTAGATTTCTATGTCTGTAGCAAACTAGAATGAGTCATATGATCAAATTGTGCATGCCAAAGCTTTGCATCTAAGATAGCCCAAGAACATTGAGCTACACATGTTGAATCATTCACATATTTTGCATAATCTATGAGCTTATATAGCCCATGACATAAAATACCAGAAGCAATGAAATAATTGTTATTTGAGAGATCATAAATTGTACATATGTCATCAACAACTTTGACAATCGAGCCAATCTTGGTAAATACTAAAATTGAAAATAGGTTTTTCTTGATCCCTAGTGCATAAAAAGCATCTAACAATGTGAAAGAACTACCATAAGTAGTAGTCATTTTGATTTAACGAACTCCTATTATATGATAAGAGGAGTTGGTAATGCATGTAAGAGTATTCTTTGCGGGGGTATACTCAATTGAACTAAAGAGATTGTGCTATGAGGTAATATGTTTGGTTGTGCCACTATGAAAGTACCAAATATGAGAGTGTATTGTACACACACACTACTCATGAGCAGATAGGTAATAGCTACATGCAATATTAAATGCCCATTCTTCATTCTCAACAAGATTAGTGGACTCTATCTTAAGTTTAGAGGCCTCTACAACAACCATTCTAGCCCCTTCCTTCTTTGCGTATTTATCAATCAATTTTGGACAACTCTTTATGCGAAATCTCTTCTGCCTTTTTGTTTTCTTTTAATCTTTGTCTTCCTTCTTCTCCTCTATAGCATTAGCAGAGTTTTTCTTACTACTATATGAGCTTCATTTACCTTTGCCCTTCTGACTAGCAAAGAAATCTTGATCTACAACACATAGAATAGACTTGCTCTACCTAGAGTGACCTTAGTACAAAAGTTTAAAGACCAACACCCATGATAGACCTGTTCTTCCTAGAATGTTCAGGCATTTGTATTTCCTTTCATCATCAATTAAAGACTAGAAGAAAAACTCTAATATGAGTCTAGAAGGCCATTAACAACGGTCTCCACAAGTGAACTATCTAGCAAGACTTCACAAGAGAAAATCAAGTGCTCCTTCAAATCTTTGATCTTTGTCAAGAAATTGCCCATGGAATCTCCTTCATTCATGTGCTCACTCTCCAGATGTTTTGGGAGGTAACCATCATGAGCCTCCTTTCACTTTCCTAGTATAAGGTTGTAAGCATATCCCAAGCATCAATTTTTATCTTAGAAGGGCGTATGAGACTAATAATGACATATTTGATAGAAAAAGTCATCAATGCATATGCTTAAGCATCTCTCCCATCCAATGAGGTTTCCTTGTAGTAGGTGCATCAAGATATGTAACATGAAGAGGAATTCAAAGATCATCATCTTCAACACCACTTGCATCACCTTTAGTAACTATATTTCCAAGTGTAGTAGGACATTCTTGAATATCTTGCCCAATGTCTCATAGCCCTTTTGCTATCACTACATGAAGCATCATATATGCCCATAATAGGTGATTGGTACCATCCAACTTGTCCTTAGTAGCCAACATATGGAATACATTATTGCTTTCAACATGGCCACAAACTAAAAACCTTGATGAAAAAAATGATTGCCTTTTGAAAAGGTTCAAGGAAACTACCCTAACGAGCTTTTGCTAAACCTATAGCAGGCTTCATGTTGCTTGCATTGGCAAACAAAAATGTGTATATATGTTTGGCACAAAACAAAGAAATTACCTACAAAAGCTTTGTGAAAGTGCATTAGGAGGCCAAAATGAGCCTAAACCAAAATTTCAATGCCATAGAGCAAAGTTTTTTTGAATTCCCAATGAACCTGAATATGCTCACAATTTCTCATGCAATTTTGAGATTGTGATTGAAGGGGTGTTGACAATTCCCTAGATGAAGCAACGACATGTGCTGATATTGATTGTTGGAGTTTGATGTCTATAGAAGCTCAAAAATAGCACAAGGAAGAGGAATAATCTTGGAGCACAACATTGATGGAGTATATCCACTCCTAGTTGCAGCAAAAGAATGATAGGCCCTTCCTAGGACCAAATAGTTCACTACCATAGTCTACCAAAAATTGAATTTCTCTCTCGACCTGAGGACTGAACTTATGAAATTGTGCACACTAAAAGTAGACTACCTAAGCTTTACAAAAAGCCTTAGATCACTCAATTTGGAGAATATAACCTATTTCAACCTCTTTGAACAAGACAAACCAAAATCTGCCCAAACTAGTAGCTTGCACCTATGTGTACCTTCCAACACACATACACTTGGGAATATGGAGAGATCATACCAAAGAGCTTTCAAGCTCAATATACTCAAGGTTAATGAACACTTGATACTAAGATTATATCCAAAATAAAGCTTACAATCATAGGACAAAAATGAGCTATCTCGCAAATGAATCGGACTACTACACTAAGAGATATGGGTGATCAAAGATCACTTCCTATGAGAAAACTCCAGCAAGCAAAGGGCTTGCTTAACTAGGGGCTAGCTCAAACCTATAGTAAACACTCCTAATGAGAGTCTACTAGTGCTCAAATGGTAAAGTAGGATGGCTATGACTTTGCTCCATGTGTTTGCTGATATAATGCTCAAAAAGGTAGTTGTAGATTTGAAATATTCAAAAATGCCCTCCAAATGATTCCGACTTTTCTCCATCAATTAGGTGAGTAAAGAGCTGAGAGAACTCGTGGAAAATTGGTTTATCTCCTACGAGATTGATGTGGCACTTCAACTTAGCATGAGTTCGCACACTTGAAATTGCTAAAATTCTAACACTCCCCTTCAAAGCTCAAGTGTTAGTCTTCATTGATCTCCTTCTAGTTGAGGTTGATCTTGAACTTCTCCAACTTGCTTGCACCCATAAACTTGCTCATGATATGTGCTAGTTGATCCTTGGCATTAATGTACTTGATGTCCACTTCTTTTGCTTGTACCTTCTCTCTAATGAAGTGATAATGGGTATCTATGTGTTTGCTTCTTGAATGGAACATAGGGTTGCTTGCTAGATGAATACTTGACATGTTATCTCCAAATAGAGTAAACTCTTTGACCTCCCCATCCAAGTCTTTGAAGAGCTTCTTGAGCCACATGATCTCATAGGTAGCAAGCGCTTAGGCTCTGTACTCAGGCTCAGTAGATGATAATGCAATTGTAGGTTTCTTCTTGGACATCCACGAAATGAATCTTTGACCTAGCGTGAAGACATAGCCAGATGTGCTCCTTCTATCCTCCTTTGAACTAGACCAATCAGCATCACTAAAGCCTTGAGGTTGTAATCCATCTCCATAAGGGTAGTACAACCCTTGGTTGATAGTGTGCTCTATGTACCTAAGCTTTCTCTTGGCTGCATTCATATGAACATCAATTGGTGAATTTAGAAATTGAGAAAGAACTCCTACAACATAAGACAAGTGAGGTCTTGTGATAGTAGCATAATTAGGGCTTCCAATTATGCTTCGATATGCTGAAATATCTTCAAGAGGTTGTCCTTCACCTGCACATAACTTAGTGTTTGGATCCACAGGTTGTGTGAGTGGCTTACATCCACTTATACCATACTTATAAAGTTCATCTAGCAAATATTTCCTTTGAACAATGTAAATACCATTTTCCACATACATAACTTCAATCCCAAGAAATTATTTAAGAACTGTGGTCATCTTTGCAACTGGGCTGAATATGTCTTCATAGTCAATCCCATAGGATTGAGCAAATCCCTTTGCCACAAGCATTGCTTTGTACCCAGCAATTGAACCATCATAATTTCTCTTCACTTTATAGACCCATTTTTTGCCAATTACCTTCATCCCTTCTTGTCTTGGAACTAGACTCCATGTGTTGTTGTCTTCAAGGGTGTTGTACTCTTCTTCCGTAGCTTCTTATGACTCCTTTGTGTCTCTACATAGGTAGAAGGTTCATGATCTTTGATAACCGTAATCATGAAAGCATAATACCTAGCAATATAACTATCATAGACAAGCCTTTAGATTGGATGTTTTACCCTTCTCGACCTCCTTTCTTCTCCTTTTGGTGGAATGAACCTTCTTTGCCTTATTGCCTTGATCTCGGCTTTTCATGTAGCTCCCCCTTCTAACATAGGTTCTTCAAAGTCTTCAACTTCATGTCCATCTTGATAAAGCTCTTCCAATCTTTCCTTTCCTTGATTTTCTGATTGATGGGCTGAATCCATGCTTGAACTCCTTTGTATGCTTGGACCACTAATTTCCAAGCTATCTTGAAACCTAGCTTCATATCTCCTCACTCCCTCTTCAATATCTTCATTCTCCAATGGAACTTGGGAAGCATACCATGTCTTTCAACCTTTGAATGGTGATGTCACCACACCTTTTGTGCCACAAATGCAAATCTCCAATCTTCTTGTCTCCATAGGTGACGAACATTGCATTGTTGCTTTGTCCTTTGCCAATGTCAAAAGTGAACATCCTTCCTTCCTTCTTTCCTTTGGATATCAGCTCATATCCATTCCTTGGGTCTTCAATAAAGCATCCTTTGTGATTGAACTTAGCTTGGTATCCCTTTTCATCCATATGCCCAACAGAGATTAAGTTCTTTGTAATATTAGGAACATGCAATACCTCAGATAGTCCTCTTGCTTTGTGGTTGCCTTCAAGCGTTACATCTCCCATTCATTGTATCTCATGCTCTATGTTGTTTCCTATCTCCACAAAGCCTCTTTGCTTGGGTGATTGAAGATTTCCGAAGCACTCCTCTTTACCTAACATGTGGTTACTACAACCACTATCTATATACCACACATCATGTAGTTGACCTTCACTACTATGCTTCATAGCTAACAAGTGCTCATTTTCTGAATTTCTTGAGGAGTTAGCATAATTAACTTGCCCTTTGTAATTGTTCCCACCTTTCTTTTGCCAAGAATATTTGGCATAGTGTCCTTGCTTCCCACAATTGAAGCATCAATTTGAGTTGGAGTAGCCTCAACCTCCATATCTTCCTCCTCTACCTCTTCCTCTTCCTCTTCCTCTTGATGATTGACCTTCATCTTGGCTTGATTGACTCCCTTAATAGTTTTGGTTCCCTTGTTGGTAGTTTCTTCTACCTCTTCCTCTTGAACCACCTTTGTTGCCTTTGCCTCTTCCTCCTTTGCCTGCATAGAAGAGTTGGTCTTGGTTGCCCTTTGACTCATTGCCTCCATGGTTTAGCTCCTCAATCACCATAGGAGAAGTAAGTCGCTCAAAATCTGGTAATGAATCCCTTACATACACAGAGGTTGTGAATGCCTTCCATTTATCATGTTCTCTAAGCTCATTAAGTGTGTGGGCAACTAGGTCATCATCTCTACAACACATCCTATTGAACCAAGTGCATCAAAAATCTCCTTTACTTTGAGTATGAAGTCATTAATACTCTAATTTGATGACTTCCTAAGGTTGTTGAGCTCATTCTCAAGTTGAATCTTTCTAGCCTTTGTAGAGGTAGTGTACAACCTTTCTAAACACTCACAAATCTTCTTGGATGCATCTAGGTCTTCAATATGACCTATAATGGAGTTGCTTATATGTTGAGATAGAATGAAGATCACTCTCCTCAACTCTCTAATGGATCTCCTTTGAATCTCAGTAGGTGTATGTGGATCTATGTATGGGTTCACCTCAGTACCACTAACCAACCCCCAAAGGCCTTTTCCCATGAGGAAGTTAGAAATTCTAAACTTCTAAGGTTGGTAATTGCTCTTGTCAAGCTTCTCAATCTGAGCATTATAGTCTCCCATTGTGTATGAGACTATAAGTGGATCCTAATCCCTCTTTGTATTGTGAAAGACATGAAAAAGAATGATATGTTACCTTCCCACAAGAGTCTCCACTTTTCCTGAATGTTCAATGATGATAGAAGCTCCCCCTTGCGTCAAATCCTTCTTCAAATCTTCTAGGTATTTGCTTCAATCCTTGAATCTCAAGCAACTTTAAAGCCTCCTCTTGATGTCCCCAATGCTCAATAATGAGCTCTCATACCACTGATGGAGTATATCCACTTCTAATTGCAGCAGAAGAATGATAGGCCCTTCTTAGGACCAAACCACCATAGACCACCAAAAATTGAATTCCTCTCTCGACCTAAATACTGAACTTATGAAATTGTCCATTGTAGATATATAATCTATAAGCTTTCCAAAAAGCCATAGATCACACAATTTGGAGCATGTGACCTATGTCAAGCTCCTTGCACAAGACACACCAAAATCTTCCCAAACTTGTAGCTATGTGTGCCTTCCAAAACACATACACTTGGGAATATGTAGAGATCATAATAGAGAGCTTTCAAGCTCAATATAATCAAGGTTAATGAACACTTGATACTAAGAATACATCCAAAAGAAATCTTACAATCATAGGAACAAAATAAGTTATCTCACAAATGAATCGGACTACTACACAAAGAGAGATGGGTGATCAAAGATCACTTCCTATGAGAAAACTCTAGCAAGCAAGGGGCTTGCTTAGCTAGGGGCTAGCTTAGACCTAGAGTAAACACTCCTAATGAGAGCCTAATAGTGCTCAAATGGTAGAGGAGGATGGTGGCAACTTTGCTCCATGTGTTTGCTTATATAATGCTAGAAAAGGTAGTTGTGAATTTGAATTCAAAAATGCCCTCCAAATGATCCCGAATTTTCTCCATCGATTAGGTGAGTAAAGAGCTACAAAAACTCATGGAAAAGTGGTTGTATATCCTACCAAAAAATGTGAGTGATGTGGAACTTCAACTTATCATGAGTTCCAACACTTGAGATTGCTAAAATTCTAACAAACATAACACTGAATGAATTACCAGGAGAATGTACAAAGATTAGTAACTTGTTAGGGTTATATGCATATATACAAGATGGGAGAAAAAAACATACTAAAGTGAGAGAAAAGTGCCTTGATAGTCCTAAAGGAGTTCATACACATCATTACCGATATATATGAACAAGTTTATGGTTTCCAACAATGAGGATGGATGTGGAGACTTTTGTAAGACATTGTGATGTGTGCCAATGTAATACTCGTACAGAATCTTATGGCAATCAAGCATCTAAATAAAACAAAAGATAGAACCAATGATGATTAACATAAATAAAAGATATGATTCCAATTGAAAATCAATAAATATCAAAAGAAATTAGAGATCAAACTTACCTTGTGACAGTAAGATTTATAACCGCATAGATAATGAATAGCTCTAAATGAAGGCTCAACCTCCCAACCACCCCTAAGCTATCACAATCTCATTCACACTCTCACTCTCAATCCTATGATTAAAAAATCATAATCACAATCTCAATTACACATTTACACACTCTCAATGTCAATCTCAATCTCATGGATATCTCATAATGGTATGGTATTTATTGATGTCATGGAATAATGGAAAAATAGTTCCGCAAAAGAATTTCTTTTCAATATCAACCTTAGCATCCATTTATCAACTTATCTCAGCTTCATCATAGTATTTGCATTATATTTGAGTTGCATATTTCCTCATCACTCATTTAAAAAACAAATCCACTCCATGTAATCCACAAGTGAATAGACATGAGGAGATCTCTTATAAAGTCCTCTATACATTTTAATAAAACATGTAAACAACAAAAGCTTTGGGACTAACATTTGCATCACGCAATTTAGGCTTATCAACTTGCATATAGAATAACTATAGGTGAAAGTTCTTTTCAAAGGTGTGTGAATGTAGCTATGCCTTACCTCTTTTACTACTTCTTTTGAGTTGTGCTTCTCTCTAGAAGCTTCGGAATGAATTCTAATTCGGCTAGCTCCCGATCTTTTCTTCGGATGTTATAAAACTAATTCAAGCCTTGAAAGTGATATAACACCACTAATTAATGTGAATCAAACTCCCAGTACAGCCTTATAAGATGTTAGACCCTCACACGTTACCTTACTCTGACATTTGTGGAGTCAAATGAAGAATAATCAAAACTCCATTATAGTTTTTCTTTGAGCTCTTTCCTAGATTACAACTAGACTTATCAAGATATCTAAGAAGATTAAAAGCACACACATCGAGCTTTGAAGTATGGAGAATTACATGTTTCAAGACACATGCACACACTATCCTATGACTAAACTGCACTATTTTGAAGTTTTGCAAAGAATGTGCAAAGAACTAATCCACGAATTACAAAAAGTAGAAGTATGAAAGAACAGAGTACTACTTGAGTACGTGAAATGAATGAAAAAATAAGGGGAAATGTTCTACTAAACTTGAATCTCTAGAATCTACACAGGTGCACCATGCAATGAGCTATGCTGGTATTCTTCTTCATTTACAAGAAGGCAGGGGGCTTGCTTCCTCAATTATCTCAATAATTATGGACTAATATCACTACTGAGCATGATTTTTCTAGCAAAAAAAATTCTAATTCTATTTATAAACAAACCTTAGCTACTTTTTGTGATTTAGTATCTAACTATGAATCAATCAGTGCAATTTTTTTGTGATCACGAATTGATGGATTTTAGTTACGGTTTAAAATAATTTAGATTCTAGTTACAACTAAAAATAATTCCTCAATTCTTTCCTTCAATGATTCCATAACTCCCTGACGTTCAAGCTAACGTCCAAACAAGGAAAAAGGTGGGCAGATCAGTTTTTCTTTTAGTTCCTCCGTTCCTTGAAAACACTCATAGTATTCACATTAAAAAAAGCCTAACTTCTGACATAGAGTGAATGTTAGGCCACATAACTATTGAATGAACACCAAGGCCAAACTCTAAGTGCACAAATTTATTTAACATCACAGTTGCCATATACAATAACAAACATTACACGATCAAATCAAGCCAGAGTACCCAACTCTATAACATAAAAACGGATGAATACAAAACTTAGAGTACATTATTGAGTGCATAGTTCGCATAATTTTAATGAACAATAAGATAGAAAATATGTTCTAAGTCTTCTACCTATGACTCAAAATAAGTTTGTACACAAATAAAAATCAGATTAGCAATATAATCCATTACAAAATTATGCAGTTGAAGTTTATCTACAACCCAAGCTTTAGTACAAGACATTTGGAATGCCAAGATATAGAAAATTTATTAGAAACGAAAAATAATCTTTATACTTGAATCTTGCTGTTTTTTGCCCATTTAGTTAATCATCAAAAGAAAACCTACGGTATGATAATTTTGGAAATCAATTTCTTTGTAAGCAATTGATCTTTTCAGTCTAAAATAGACATTATAGACGGATTTTTAGCCTTTTAGTATAAAAGAAAACATAGTATTCATGTGAATGACGAAGTTATATGAACCTTCACCATAATTGATCCCACTCTTTTCTTCAGAAATCCAACTCAATGCCCTTAGCAAAGTATGTCATGATAGATCCATTTAAAATAGAATATGGTTGTAGCATCTTTTAGATGAATCATCCCTCATTTGCCCAAATGAAGATCCTAAATTTCTCACTCTAGTATGGTATATGTGGCGCTACCAACTAGAAAGAATGTAAATAAGAAAGGGGTTAAATTATTGGTCATAAAACGAAAGTATGTGGACAAGCAAGAACCGTTGCATGTTAGTTTTTCATTGCTTTGAAAACATTTCTTGAATCCCTTTATTCTCTCGATTTGGAATGGATCTGTTAGCAGAGGCAGTCTTCCTATTGAAATCAACACTGGAATGATAAAGTTGATCCATAAAAAAGGACCAAAAGAGGATTTGAATAACTGGAGGCCTATCACCTATCTTACGAGTATCTATAAGATATTTGCCTTTTCCTTGCTAGGAGACTCAGCCCTCTTATGAAAGACATCATCTTGCCTGAGCAAAAAGGCTTCATCAAAGGTAGGTTTATTCTTGATTCTATTATTTCTCTGTGGGAAGGTATTAAGTATGCCAATGAGCCCAACCAACCCTTTTATTTCTTCAAAATTGACTTTTATAAGGCTTATGATAGGATAGAATGGGACTTTGTGCTCCAATCTCTACATGGCATAGGAGCTAGGAAAAGGTTCATAAAAGTTGTCAGTACTCTCTTTGGCAATGGCCACTCAAGCATGGCTATAAATGGGAATCTCTCTCCTCATTTCAGACGTAGAAGTTCTATCAAACAAGGTTTCCCTTTAGCCCTCCTCCTCTTTGCCATAGCTAGTGATGCCCTTGGGTGGCTGATTAAAGATGCTATTGAGAGTAAGAAAGTTGAAGGTATTTCTATGCCAAGTAGTGATAAGTAGCTTTGTCTTCAAACCTTTGCTAATGATACTAATGTCTTGATTAAAGCTGATGAAAACTATGCCAATAGTATCTTATAGTGCCTTAACACCTTCTGTATTGCTAGTGTATCCAACATTAATCATAAAAAAATGGCTTTTATGTCTTCCTCTAATCATGTGGCTCCTTGCATTGAGAACATTGGTTGTGAAATCATTAAAGATGGGGAAGTGTTCAGACCTCTTGGAATTCCTATGGGTTTTCAAGTGAGCAGTCATCAAAGATGGGAATGGGTTTTGGATAAACTCAGGAAAACGTTTTTCTTGTGGTATAGTTGTCAATCTTCTCTTTCTCATAGAGGTTTTGTTCTTAACCATTATATTCTCCCAACCCTAGTTTACCTCTTGTCTTGCTGGTTCCTAATAAAAAACATTTTAATCAGGTTATTTGTCTTTCCAGGAGGTTCTTGTGGGGAGGAAGCTTAGTTCACAACAAGATTCCTAACATTTCTTGGAAAGTTTGTTGTTTGCCTAAAAAAGAAGGGGATCTTGGCATATTTTTTCCTCTTAAGATGTCTGCTAACCTTGCTGCCAAATGGATTGTTTGGTCCCTTAATTCTGATGTTTTTGGTCCATTATTATAAAAATAAACGTTCACAATTTTGCTCTTGTAGATTACAAAGTTTGGAAAAACCACTCTCTATGGTACATTCTGGTTTTTCCCCACAGTTTCGCCCTTGTGGGATCTACTCTTTGCTGCAGAATGTGGCAAGCTTGGATGGAGGTTAAAATGTCATGCTGTCCCAACAATAAATTTTTTGATCATTTTGACTTTTACCTGCAAGAGAATATCTGGAGAGGATGGCTTTGTCTATGGAATAATGGCACTCTTGGGATTAGAGAGCATAAATGTCTCAAAATGGGGTTCAGCACCTGGAAGGATCTCACTTTAAATGGTGAGATAATGTCTGAAGCTCAAATTTCAAATAGTCACTGCTCTTTTGGTTGTCTGCAAGTTCTCCTAAATCATAGAAGCATGCTGGCTAGGAAAGCTGAGATCAATGTCTAGAGGTTACCAGTCAAGCTAGCTAATGTTGCTCAAGACATGTTTAAGAAGTTCAAGAGTAGGAGAGGGAGAATCAATATCATCCTGGCCAAGCTTAACAATAAAATGTGGAAAGTGAACTGGAATGCTAATGAATGAAGTCAAAGATTTTTCTATATCTGGCACCTTCTAGAGAACATTAATCACTCTTACCTTCTCTGGCTTATACTGCACAATGTAGTTTGGTGTGGAGCTAAGGACAAGAAGTTTAAAATTAATAATGGTTTATGTATTTTTTGTGGCAGTGTGGAAGATCTCCCCCACATGTTTGTCAATTGTAGGCATGCCCAATCTTTCTAGAGGATCCTCTTGCCTTTTTGCCAAAAGCGTGACAACATCCACCTTGGGTACAAAGAGCTGTTGCTTGGGGTCTGCAACAATTTCGATGTTCTTTTATGGAACCTGTGGAGAGCTAATATATTATGAAGTATTTGGAAAAGCAGAAATGTGGTTGTCTTCAATAACAAGAAGCCCACTAGTGCTGCAGTTTACTTTCTGCACACAATTCTAAAGAGAATTGGCATTAAAGCTCTTGCTGACACGAAGGATGCTCCTGATGATGAATTCTCTCTATCCAGTCATCTAAATAATACCAGACGCAGCCAATGGAGGTATTCTTTGTTGAAGTTGTACTCTGTCTCTAGGATTGAAATGTTTGATGTATGCTATTAGTTACCCTTTTGGTGCCTTCGCCTTATGTTGTATGTTATCCTCCATATGTTATAGCCTGCTGTTCTATGTCGTGATACTGACAATGTGATTTTCTATAACATTGGTCAAATTGTCGAAGGCCACTAGTTGTAATTGATGGGGGTAGTCTTGTCCTCTGTACATTTTCACATGCCATTATTAATTTACTTGTTCTCTCTAAAAAAAAACAAAAAACCGTTGCATGTCCAATGTGTCACAAGAAAAGGGGAAGGAGAACGTGTCAAGCTTGAGAGAAACTAGATGGGATGTACATAATGAGAGTGAGAGAGAGCACACACATAAAACATCAAAATAAGGTAGAAAGAGAGAACACGAGAAATAAGGAAACAAAAAATGATGTGAACACTAAGAAAATAGAAACGATGTCAAAACTGGTATGAACTAAAGTCACAAGTATATGGAAAATGGAATGCAAACTCTTAAGAAGATATATACGGCTAGCTCTCTGCACCAATGCATTCCCGATAGGAGCTTAGATGGTGATGTAGAGAGGTGATCATTGTAGGGCTATAAGCTAGCATAATGAGTACTAGAATTGGTCTCCTTAAACAATCCAAATGCCACACAATATGATCACATATGGATATAGGACCACCTTTAATTGCTCCATCATAGCTCATCCATATGCCTAATCTAGGTCATGGAATCTCGATATATATGCACATATATATGTTATGAAACCTATGGTTTGGCCATCCACTAGATGTAGGTGGTCAGGATCTTATTTTCTCACACTTGTGTATGGTTCGATGAAAACCACGATGCATGCGATGGTGTCCCATCATCAGGTTTCAAAAATTAGTCTTTCAATATAGACCTTTAAATTCGACAACTTTCAATCATATTATGCTTGAGAACATATGCTAAGAGCTTTGTCGTATTCATCCCAAAGGTAAAATCCACAAATGTTCTCACTTGTTACAATCTTGGCCACAAAAACCCTCAAAATGTAATGTAATGGCTTCTCCTCATAATGGATTCCTTGCAACTTGGAGAATCCTTGACCTTTAGTGGGATCTCAAGTGGTTGGATCATTCACTATGTATAGCACCCCTTATCAATGATCACCCATAGCGAAATACCTCTTTGGCCCACTTCAAAGTCTTTCAAGATGTAATTGATCTAGATAATTCATTAGAGCTTGGGTAAGGATATCGCCTCTAGTGTCGTTTGTTTCATGATAGTCCATTTTTACTAACCCATGCAAGCATCTAAGCACTCGCTTGCTATCTTTCTACTATCTTCAATGGGGCTTGTTCAAAAACTTGCTGAGAGGCATATGACACAAGATTGATGTTTGGCTTGGTGCTACATGGGCAGATGATACTACTATTAAGCCTCATTTATCTCTCTATGTCTATTGGCCTCGATGTATCCTCCTTGGACTCCATGATTGTGAATGCTTATCCAATCTTGCATGCATATTTCTTTTGAGAACTGAAGTCACATCACTCTTGCCAAACTTGAATCCCTAAGAAATCACGAGCTAGGCCCCTTTACACATACAATTTAGCATATGGGGCACATTGTCTTAAGTGTGAGACTATTACAAACCTATCAAAGAATTCGAACCATGCTTTGGGTGTTTTAAGCTTGCATTAACTTTGTACTTTACATTTTAGGCCCATATTTTGCCTCTTTTAGTAGTTGACAAACAATATCTTAGTTTGTATTCTTGATTAGCATGGAATATATGGTTTGGAAACCTACCTTCCTTGCTAGATTTGCAAGACATTCTTCTACATTGATTCTAATCGCTACTTCTCTTATACTCTCAACCATGATATATTAAATGTGTGAGCTATGGCCCTTCCTTAATCCCCAATTATTTGAGTAAATTACTCTTGGCCATACATGATGTAAGCCCTCTACTGATTAAGATGACCTAAGAAGAGACATTTCTTGCTTTTTGGCTCCATCTTGGTTCTCCTGACATCTAAACATATGAATAGAATTCAGCTCCCAAATTCTAAACTGTGAGAAAGATCAACTTTTTTAAAGAAGTAAGGTTCATGAGATATTTCTCCCTTTAGATGTTTCATATACATCCCATTGAATGTGTAGAATGCAATATTAGCAGCTTTGAAAAGTGATGTGATGCCTACATTCGACAATAGTTTTGAGTTAATCTCACCATCTATACTTAATGTCTTCAAACTCAACAAAAAACATGGTTAATAATCTCAGCACCACCATCACCATCTATTCTTAATGACTTCAAAGTGGGAAAACACGCAATGGCTTTATAAACACAAACCAAAATTTCCAAAACAAATAACCTTCCATAAGATGAATGGAAAAATGCTCCATATACTCAACACTAACACATTTTCGGACTACTCTTTTCGTCTTTTTCGGAACTTACGTGATATTATATATTATTAATATGACGAGCAACCCAACACTATCCTCTCTATGCAGCTAAACACTTACATCTACTTGGGAAAATCCACAAAGTTAAAAATCCAGAAGAAAGTTTACTGTGTACAAAACAAAGTTCAAGAAGAGTTTGGCCTACCATGAGGCATGAACAAAGTTGGCCTCATAACAGAGTACATAATTATAAGAAGGGGAAAAAACCTGATAACAAGAAAAAATGAGACTACTTGATAGCTAAGTGAAAGGGGAGTATTTGATAAGTAACAACAAAAAAAGTGAGAAAGAATGTTAGAGGTTGAGGTTTCTGAAGACACATGAACAACACAAGAAGAAGATGCTTGGAGCAAAACACAACATTGAATCAATTAGCAAGTGGATGTACAAAGATAAGTGACCGGTGAGGGTTATAAGTTTATATACAAGACGGGGGGGGGGGGGGGGGGGGGGGGGGGGGGAGGAAGAGACCTCCTAAAGAGGGAAAAAAGTGTCCCAATGGTCCTAAGTGTGTTCACATACATAATTATCAAAATAATTCAACCAATCCCACTGGGGAGTGATGCTCTCAACCAGCTAGTGGCACTCATGTATAAGGTGATGCCAAGCTATGTGGAGAGAGATCAATCCACAAAAGGAAGTGTTGACCAGATCTTGTAGACACACGTATGTAGAGGATAGTACAGAAACAAACTCTCACAAAAGCATAAACAGATAAAGGACTACGTATGTAGAGGATAGTAAAGAAACAAACTCTCACAAAAGTCATAAACAGAATAGAAAAAGATAAAAGACTAAACACAAGATTGGGTACAATCTCCCCCTCCCCCACATACTCTAATGGACGAGTCTATCAGAGTATGTGTATTTATAGATATTACTCATTATGTCCTGAATAGAAGATACATGAGGGTGGTGCTTCAAAAAAGCATCTACTTTATTTACAGAATGGTCACTTTTTAAGCAACCTATTATTCAAAAAAAAAATCATTGATTTCTAAAGAAATCTATTATTTTTGCAAAAAATATCTAAAATAGTATTTTTTAACTATCTTCAGAAATATATGAATAAGTCCATGTAGGTTCACACCCTCACGAGTCTTCACCTATTAAATCAAACCACAATCACATTCAAAACATGAAGACATTAAAAGTCCATATAACATTCCATTATTCCATAAAGTATAACATGCCTTCTAGTTGACGAGAAATTGACTTCAGTTGATAGGAATAAAATAGACATGGATGGCAAGTCACATGTCCCATCACTAAACAATCATAAGCATGCTCCATGTAAAAACACATGCATGGAATTGGAAAATTGGAATTTAATGTGACAATGAATGATATGCAAAAATAAAATGATCATAATGTGGAGTTAATGATGTTTTATGAATTCATTGAGATTCTTCAATTGAGTGATTTTTATATTTAACTAGATATCTATGATACTACTTGCCAATGCGTGTAGCAGTACCATCATACTCAAGTATTTTCTCTAGAACTAAAATTTCAACATTCTCTTCAAGTAAAGGATGATCATCTAAAATAGGAGTGAGTGTAAAGTTTCTTTAAATAATTTGAATAAAGTAACATGAAAAAAATTATGTATATTCCAATGAGAAGGTATGTCTAGTCCAAAAGAATTTTCATTAATTTTTGAATAATACGGAAAGGTCCATAATAACGTAGTGCAAGTTTCACCTTAGGATTTAGCAAAATATTTTTCAAACATCTTTTAATTATTTGTAACTGTAGAAAATCATTTTCATTAAAATATTTAGCTACTTGTTTCTTATTAACATTGCGCATGCAATGTTCTTAAATCTTTTTAATGTGCTCATGAGCCTCATGAAGTGTAGAACTATGATCTTGTACAAAAGAATCAGCCATATGAATATCATTTTGAGTGATAGACATGGGAGTGGGAAGCTTTCTACCATAAGCAATTTCATACGGTGCACGTCTTGTAGTGGTATGTGTTCTATTCTTATTTGAAAACTATAGTAAAGGAATTTTCTCATCCCAATTACTTTGATTATCTAAAGAATAACAATGAAATAAATCTAAAATAGTACTATTCATAGCTTCACTTTGCCCATTACTTTCAGGACGAAATGCAGAGCTAAAGTCAAAATTGGAACCTAAATTTTGAAATAATGCAACCCAAAAGTGATTATAGAAATGAATGTCTCAATTTGATAGAATAATTTTTGGAAAACCATGATCGTGGAAAATTAAATTTAATAAATAAATTAGTGGCTTCGGGTGCAAAAAGAGTCTTTTTACAAGTGATGAAATATGCTTGTTTACTAAACCTATCGACAATTTTCCAAATCATATCACTATGAGATGAAGTTGTAGGAAGACTAGTAATAAAATCCATAGAAACTTGTTCCCATGGTCCATTAGGTATGGGAACAAATTTCTATGGATTTTATTACTAGTCTTCCTACAACTTCATCTCATAATGATATGATTTGGAAAATTGTCGATAGGTTTAGTAAACAAGCATATTTCATCACTTGTAAAAAGACTCTTTTTGCACCCGAAGCCACTAATTTATTTATTAATAATCCAAATGCTTTACCATTATGTCATTTCCCACATTGACACACAAAGCAATGGGAGACATACTGTGCAATATCCTTTTCTATATTTGGCCAAAAGAAGAATTCTCTACACCTACAAATAGTTCTTGGTAGGCCCAATGACCCATATACGGTGGTCCATGCATCTCTTTCATAACCAATTCTTTAAAACCTTGTGTGATGCATAACTTGTGTTGGAAATGAAAGAATCCATTATTAAAGTGTAATGATCCTCACTAAATGTTGTAGAATTATTCAAAGCAATCCATGTTTGTGAAAAATGCAAATCAGATGCATCAGTAGAAATCATGCCATGAAATGAATGAATATGAATAGTAGAAATATTATTGATTGAGACAATATTTATTTATGGGGATGGGATGCGACTATGGGCATCAACGATAGGATTAGCTTTTCCATGTTGATATTCAATCATAGGCTGAAAATTTTGTATCAATTAATGTGTTTGTCAAGAATAAATGGTTGATTTAATAAATGCTTAATAGCCTATTGGTCTGATTTAATTAGAACTTCAAAACCCATAAGGTAAAGTTTCCAATTTTTTAAAGGATTCACAACAACTAAAAATTCCTTATCATATGTACTATAATTCTTTTGGGAAGATTTAAGTTTCCTACTTTCAAATGCAATGGAATGATTATTTTGCATTAATACAATAGGTGTACCTATACCACTAGCATCTATAACCACATGGAAAGGTTATGCAAAATCTGGTAATTGCAAAATAGGTGCATGAGAAAGTGCATGTTTAAGTTTTCAAAAGATTTTTGTCATGCTTATCCTCATGAAAATGTCAACTTTTTCTTTACTAATAATGTGAGTGGGAGTGATATGTAAGGAAAACCTTTTACACACTTTGTATAAAAACTAGCTAACCTTACAAAAAGAGTAGACATCATTCATAGATTGAGGTACACATCATTCTTCAATTACTTTAATTTTTCTTAGTCTACATGAACACCTTGACAAGAAACAATATGGCCTAAATACTCTAATTCTTTTTGGAAGAAATAAACCTTTTTAGGATTGGCATACAGTTTTATGTGCATAATAAATAAAAGACAGTTGCTAAATGATTTTCATGGTCATTGTCATTCTCATTATAGAAAAGTATATCATCACAGAAAATAAGAGCAAAAGCTTGGTAATCAAGGTATTATCTTTCATCTATTGATGACCATAGTAGATGGAACATTGTGTATTTTATCAAGAATAAGAGTGACTTACCATTAATACCTTGCATCCAAAGTAACGAATGGATAGAAATTTAGCTACCCAAGGTACTTAGATCCTTTCCAATGCTTCTTCAGTCCAATCAAGTTAAGTGTCTTCATGAATCACCTTCATGTTATGTACTTGAGCTCCAATAGGTTTCATATTGCTATTTGGAAACCTACATTTAGCTTCACTATGACCAAACTTACCACAGTGCTAGCAAGTAATACCAGGGCTCTTTTGCTGAGCATCCATCATTGTAGTGTGAATGGTTTAAGGTTTTCTAGGTTGTAAAGGGGTTTTCTCGAGTACTGGTGAGAAAGTAGATTGAGGAGGGCATGGAAAAGTAGGGGAAGAAAAACTAGTGAAAGAATGCTTGAAAGGAAAATTGGGCTTGATTGGTTGTCATCATTGACATATTTGTAGTAAGAAAATGGACTTGGTGATAGACCAAAACTCCTTTTCAACATCATGTGCAAAAGAAATAACTTCATAGAGGGTCGTAGGACATGGTGTCTTGAGCTTGGATTGCATTCCAATCTTAAGACCATCTTTATACTTCCGTTGCAAGGTATCTTCATAAATCATTTCAAGTGAATGACTTAGTAGTCATTGCCAAAAATGTTCACTGTACATAGACACATTATCTCCTTCTTTCCATCCAAAAGTTGTCCATGATCGATGGGCATGTAAGTGGAACTGAGGAGGAAGGAAGGACCCTTTATTCTTTTATTGAAATGTGATCCATGTGGTGGGCCGATTGGTGCTATGCTGCAAAACATTCCACCTTATTTGGGCCTTACTCACCAAATAATTAGTAACAAATTTCACTTTTTCAATTTCAGACTACGATTTGTCATAATAAAAAGTCATCAATTTGGGATAGCCATGAAAGAACAAATTGGCCATCCTTTTGCCCAATGAATCCAAAAAATTGGAATTTTTGGGCACCAACTTGGAATGCGTGCCTTCCTCTTGAGCGGTAGTAATGGCCTTCACCACCCTAACTATGTTGTTTCCATCACTCTGCATTTATTGGAGTGTAGCACCACATTCTTCTATCTCATTCTAGGCATGTTGGAATTCATGTCACAAAAGCTCCAATTCTTGCTCAATTGGTATCCTGGGTAGGGGTGATGTACCAAAATCCTTAGTATTCTGGGTAGGGTCCATGGATTTATAGAGAATCAAAACCTAGGATTAAGCATGGAAAAGAACTTAAGCACTATTGTATAGAAAAATTATAATAATAAAATATATATATATATATATAATAAATGAGAGTGCTGATAAATAAAGAAATAAAGGAAAGAGAGTATTAACTAAGCGAATAAATAAATAAATAAGGTGAAGAGAGTGTTAAATAAATAAATAAATAAGGAGAAGAGAGTGTTAAAAGTTATGTTGAATATCAATTAAAAAGAATGGGGTATCAATAAGTGAAAATAGGCTAGTGGATAAAGCATATCTCTTGTAAGTATGAGGTTGTGGGTTCAGATCCGTAACATGTTAAATAAGGAACTAAATAGCATAACTAGAGAAATAACAAGGGTAACAAGGGAAACAAGGAGGTTCTTATTGTCAGTCATAAGCTAGAATTGGTTTTCATGTAGTGAATGGTTGCCAATGGAACCAAAGGAAACCAAGAGAACCATGAGTGCTAGAGAAGCCAAAGATGCCAAAGTTATGTGTGTACCTAAGTCTTAAAGTCTTAGGGACTTGTGCTAATTGAGACTATACCTCAATAGCCTATAACTACATATAGTGGTGGATTGGTGCACACTTAATTATCAAATTGTGAAATTAGACATATCAAGTGTATGGAGAAATGTGCACACATGATGGCAATTGAAGTGCAAGTCGCGACAATGAATGTATCATAGGTTTATCTACCTTTCAAGTCACTTATCTCACTCGAAATGCATGTCCTGATACTTGCAATAGTAATAAGAACAAATTAGGACTTTTCTCTCAGGGCTAAACTCCGAACATGGTCAATATGGTTCGTTTCAAAGCTCTTGATGAGACACACCTAATGTCGGTATTTTCAGCCTTATCAAACAAATGAGCTTCAATTTATGAGCAAAATAGTGAATAGCAAGAAACACTACTTCTGCTCCATAGCTCATGAAGCTTGACACATGCACTACAGTAGCTAAAGTAAGAGGGGATGGGGTAGACAACACTCCTAAACACAGAGTTCAAGCATCAAACACACATGCAAGCTCTTGGATAAGAAGATACTCAATAGAGAAGTAGAAAATTCAAAATTTCAACTTGATTACTCCAAATGGCAAAAGTCCTGTACAAAGAGTTATCAAGTGACTTATATACATGTTCCCTAAAAATTCCTTTCACACACGACACTGACACTTTTATTGAACATCACTAAATTCCTACTATTCTACAAGGCTAATGTTACTTTGTTTGGGATTTATGCCTCTAGAGGAATCCTCTAAAGCATTTACATGGCTCTTGATAGAATAACTTGAAAATTGGAAGAAGAAAAATTATGCCTAGATTTGAAAATTTTTGGAGCCTACTTTTATTTGTCTCTTTCTTTGGCAACACTCTCCTCCTCTCAGACTCTATTGTTCCTTGATAGGCTTTGCTTCTTGTCTTTAGTGTTTAACATGAAGCAGATCTGATCCCTAATTATCGTAATGGCACATTTGTAGTTGTCCATAGCCAGCACTTGTGGAGACCTCAAAGCTTCGAAGGAAATGTATACTTCTTTTTAATAATTTGCCACCAATGGTAAAGTAACTCTTTAGGACTGTTAGATTTGAACACCTTCAAAAATGTGAGAAGCATGCTGAGCACTTTGTTGGTCATTTTGATTGCTAAATCTAGGATCGAAGCATATCTTGAAATCCAAAATTCAATCGTTCCCACCATGTAATCTTTAGTTGGTAAATAATTATGTGGTGGGCTTGGAAAAAATGCATGATTAAGCCATTCATTATTTATTGTGCCCTATTGTTGTGCCTCCCAAAAATGCATCCATGGTCTTCCTCGTGGCATAGGGGAAAAAGATGGATTTACCTGGAGTAAATATTCTACATCTTCCCAATGCACTCATAGTGTAGGGTTCTTTTCCAAAAATTTGCACGTCCATGTTGGATCAGCTTTGTAGAATTCCCCTTGTGTGTTTGAAAATGTGTCATCCCTAAATTTTAATTGCAAGCTAGTTCTTCCTGCGTAATTCTTTTGATATGGTGTCTAGTGTCTTCTTTTAGTAACTTGTATGGCATATTGAATGGTTTTATAATTTGATCTAAATTTTTACTTTGATTGTTGTTTTTTTCATCACCTTTACTACTGTATCTTCAAACTATGTTGTAAGTTAGGACACTAGTAGGATCCACTCCCTTTGGCTTACTTCTACAATGTTTTGTATAGCTTGATTAACATGTTGTGTCTCCTCTTCAATATGTGTAGTTGAGTTATGGATGGGGGAAAAAGACTAGGGCATACCTAAGTCTCCATAGTAGCTGCTTGAGAGCTCGGAACTACAGGTGTCCTCATATTGCCATGCTTTTCTAATTGAGCCTTTAAACCTTTGATGAGTACATCTTTTCCTTTTCATTGTTCTCTTTCTGAGGTTAACACTTTGTCACTATTCATTTTGCTTTCACCAAGTGTGGCCAATTGATCTACATCTTCGTGGAAGTGTCTTATATATGTGAATTCTGCCTCCTTCCATTTATTCCTTACTTCATTTGTATCATGCATATATTTTAGTTCCCATTGAGTTCATAATTATTGCACTTTCTTTAGGTATTCTGCATACTTTGCAAGTTGTGCCTCAAGCTCCACTATATCTCTTTGTGTAGCCTTTTATGCCTTTATCAATTGATTTAGCAGGATAAAAGTCATTAATTCTTTGTTTCAATTTCTAAGCGTTTGTCTCATCCATATATATCTTTATTTGTGTTTCTAAAATTTTGCTTTAGTTTATCAGGCATACCTTTTCTACTTCACTTGTCTCATATTTTTGAGGGAATTCCTTCAATTGGTTTGTCAAATTCTGATTTTCTTCTCTGAACTTATTGCAATTCATTATTGCATCATTAAGGTTGTCCTCTTTCTTTGCGAGGGCCTATTGAGATTGTAATACCTGTGTGCATAGCTCTTCACTTAATATTTTGAAGCGATTTCTTTCGACTAGTGCATGGTCATAATGCTTACCGACTTGCATTAAATGTTCAACCAAGTTTGTGGTATGAATGGTTCTTCACCTATTTTGACATCTTTTCCTTTTTCAATATGTAGTGTTTCATTAAATGGTGGTCAGATGTGAAGGTGAACCTGTTGTTTGTCCTTGTTTGTTCTGTTTTGCTTTGATGATCTACCTTGAAATGTCACATCCATTGATGACGGTTCTACCACCACTCTGATGGGTGCAATCAGCTGTTTTTCTAGAATTTCTTCTTCTTCTGGCTCTTCCTTGGGATGCTTTATTTTTCCTTGATCTTTGAGATTAACCTCTGTAAATTGAAGCTTCGTTGCTTCATTCATTTGAATAGTGTATGCACTTTTGTCTTGTTGACTAATCACTAGTTCTTGCTAGAGTTGACTAGATCTATCTTCATCTTGCTTTTTGCTTGCTACTTCCTATTGATCTACTAGTTGATTTAGTTTTTCCCATCCACCCTCATTGTTTGCTTTCGTGCGCACATCTAGATTCATCTCATTCTCCTCTTGAGCTTCTGATGATGAACCTAAATTTATTAATCCCAATTCTCTATATCTATGAAATTTTGTTAATCTTTTTCCGGGTTGAGTGTGTTTTGTTGCATTGGTTTGATGGTACTGATGACCTTGTACTGATAAATTAACTTGTCCTCCCAAATATCTATGAGTTTGTAATAGTGCCTCTTGTAATTGAGCCTCAATAATTGGTGTCAATTTTTCTAATTGTGTTCCTCAAAGGACATGTACTCTCTTCAAAATTGATGTTGCTTCCTCCTTGATTTCTTCTCACAATCATTTGGCTCCTCGCATCAATAGTTTAGAGTTGGTTTCAACCACTTCAATGATAACTATAATTTTTCTCTTCTTGGGGACAATTGCTGATTTCACATATTTTGGCATTTCCACTATTGAAGGCATCTCTTGGAGATATTCTCAGATGTTTAGTGCATGATAGATAAGCACCATTAATTACACACTTCCATTGAGAAATTTTTTGTGGCCCCATCATGTTTTAGCTTTGAATAATTGTTCTTGAATATATGGCATTAGATTTATTTGGTTGCCCTCTTGCTTGATTGCATGAGACAAGAGCTTAACTAACATTTTTTGTGGCACTGTGTAGCGATGCATATTTGGGAAACAAAAATGTTGTTTCACTAAACAAACCACTTCCTCTATCAATTCTATTGATGTTCGAAAATGTTCTCTTTTTAGCTTCATAGCGTTCTTCTTTAAGATCTGGGACACCATCTGTAGTCCTCAAATGCTTCTTTCATCAACTCATGTAAATTTGATTGTGATCCCGTCTCCTTGTAAATCCAGTACATTTGCTTTCGGCACTAAGGGCATATCCAATGTCGGATGTAGGGTGTTCATTACTTGAGTGCATCTTTCGAAATCCAGCTTATAAATTGGTAAAGCAAAATATTTTTCAATGCTTGCTTTTGTCAAGATGTCCCCGGTTAATGGATTTCTGTGGAGTATTTGGAAATCCTGCAGCATTACAGGGAACTAATGATCCCTCTCCATGATCTTTATGCTGACCAGAAGTAGATGCTCTCCAGCTGGTTGATCTTCATGAAACCAATGTCTCTTTGCTTTAGATATGCTTTTCAAGGGATATTCCAAGATTTCTTCTTGCACGGTTGCTTCAGAATTCTTGGAAGCCATTTGCACTTGCAATTCAATTGAGAATTAGTCTCAAATATGAAAATTAGAAAACATGGTTGTTAGTTTTAGCCAAAGGAATTATTAGTGTACATTAGTTTTATTTGAACTATTATGGTACAAGCTATGATTTATTCCTATGTAAGAAATGTGCACCTCCTTGTTGTTGAAAAGGCTATGTGCCTAAAGCAAGGCCTTGTAGGGTGGCCCTATCATGCATACTTTGGATGTATTTAACTCAGGATGGGTGCACGATAGATTCTCTTGGTTGCTTTAGCACGCTGCATGCTGATCTTTTGGTCTCCACTTGAATGTTTCAATCTGATTTCTTTGTGTCTTGTTCTCTTGCGTTGACATAGGCGAGTCCTTGGATGTAATCCTCTAGTTGCTTCTATCCTTGTGTTGGAGCTTTTGTTCTTTAGTTGACCATTTTTGTTTCTCACCCTTGGATATCGTGTTGAAGTCTTGGGTATGCCTCTATGTTACTTCCTCTAACTTCTTTATTTCTTTATTGGCTTGTTCCTTGATTTTTTTTGGAATCCACATGAATTTTTGTGGTCGTTGAACTTCCAAAAAAGAAGAAAATTCCAAATTTTAGCTTGATTACTCTCAATGGCAAAAGTTCTCTACAAAGAGTCATTAAGTGACTTATATACATGTGCCCTAAAAATGGTCCTTCCACATAAGAGACTAGCACTTTTATTGGACATCACTAAATTCATACTATTATACAAGGCTAATGTTACAATGCTTGGGATTTATGCTTCTAGAGGACTCCTGTAGAGAATTCACATGGCTCTTGATATGATAAATTGATTGGAACAAGATAAATTATACCTACATTTGAAATTTTTTGGGGCCTCCTTTTCTTTGCCTCTTTCTTCTGCAACACCTCTCTCTTAAGCATAACCTTTTGCAACAAACCTAGCCCTATACCTGTCAAATATTCCAATAGTCTTACATTTCAACTTGTATACCCATTTAGTGCCAATGGCCTTTTTTGTCGGGAGGAAAATCACATAAGGACAAGATACCATTCCTCATAATAGCATCATATTCCATTTTAATGTAGAGAAACTCATATCATGGAAAGTATTTTGAGTCAATTAACTTTTGCTTTGGTATCTTTGGAACCAAAGTCCAAGTCTTGTTATCTTTTAGTGCATATATATATATATATATATATATATATATATATATATAAGAAAAATTCAACAAAAATGGTGACAACTCAAGAGGTAACCTATCTTTTCCCCTTCATATAGATAAGAATAAAGCTAAGGATAAAGGTAAAAGTAAGAAACAAGATGAAGAGGCTAGTACCTCTCAAGCCAATTATGTAGGAAGAGGATGAGATACTAGAGGTAGGGAAAAAGGAGGTAACCAATAAAGCTAATAGTACCTCTCAAGCCAATAAAGCTAAGGTAGGGGGAGACCCTATAATAGTTCACCATGCAACATATGTGGTCTCAACAACCACAGTACTGAAGCATGCTACAAAAATACAAGGAACCAAAGGGGAAGAGGCTTCCATAAAGGAAGCTATGGACAAACAAGAGGCCGGTACAACAATGGTGGAGGCAACTACAATCACAACTTCAATCAAGGCTAAACCAACAACAACTATCAAGGAGGCTTTAGAGGAAGAAGGGACATCAACAACTACACTCAAGATCAAGAGGATTCTCTGCTCATTATGAACATGACATCCAAGCAAGGTAAAGATGATGAGCACCTTTTTTACATTGACTCAGGTTGTTCCAATAATGTGGCAAGGAATGTAGTAGTATTGTCTCATCTTGAAGAACCAAAGGGTAAGCATGAGGTACAAAGAGGTGATGAAACTAAACATTCAGTCAAAACAATTGGAAATGTTAAGACATCTGATGGTACTATGAACCTTTTGAGCAAATTTTTGTATGTGCCTACTATAACAGAAAACCTAATTAGTGTTGGGCCAATTGTAGAGAAAGGTCTACAGGTCAGGTTCACTAAACATGAAGCATCCATGGAAGACCCCCAACAAGGACTCAAAAGGAGAAAAGTCAGGTAGATTGTTTACTTTTAAAATTGAAGACACAAGGGACATAGCACTATCCAGTTATAGAGACCAAACTCTATTTGAGTTGGAAATATGGCACAAGAGGATAGGGAAGATATGAGAGAGAACTCTGAAGCCAATTTGCTAGGATCAAAGTGTGCTTGGCATTCCCAATATGACCAACCAACACATGATCTACACATGTGGAGCTTGCCAACTTGGCAAAACTCATAGGCAACCATTCAACAAGAAAGGATACATCCATCAAGATTATTTGGAGCTCGTACACACTGATGTGTGGGGTCCTAGCAAATATCCATCCATCTCATATTCAAGTTACTATGTCTCTTTTATTGATGATTACAATAGGTGGACAATTCTCTATTTCATGAAGCATAAGGACGAGTTGTTTACATGTTTCAGGAAGTACTTGGCACTAGTTGAAAACCAAACAAGAAGGAGTTTGAAGAGAATCAGGTTTGATGGAGGTGGTGAGCACTTTTCACATGAGTTTGATTTATTTCTATAGGACAGAGGAATAAAGAGGGTATTAACAACTAGGTATACTCTTGAATTGAATGGAGTGGCAGAAAGAAGGAACATGTTAAATGTTGAAGCTGCTAGGTCTATGTTAAATGAAAAAAAATTACCTAATTATTTATGGGCAAAGGCTGTTTTCACAGCCACTTATTTGGTCAATAGGCTTCCATCCAAATCATTGGATGGTATGAAAACATATGAAGCTTGGATGGTAGGAGACCCTCATTGGATCATTGCAAGATATTTGAGTGCATTGCCTATGCACACATCCCATCACAAATCAAATGGAAACTTGACCCTAAGGCTGAGAAATGCATATTCATTAGGTATGATCAGAATCAAAAGAGATATAGGCTTTCTAATCCCACTAAAAAAGCATTCATAGTTAGTAGGATGTAATATTTGATGAGAATAATTCATGGTTTGAAGATGATTGCAGGAAAGTCAAATTACCATATGATTTGGAAAATGATTTTCAAACCCTAAATCAAGAAGACCAACACCAAGCAGAGGAGACCAACTCACAAGATGAGGAGTAGATTGATTTCAAAGCATGGAAATCAAGAGGCAAGTTCAAATACAAGCAATTAGAGTATCTGCTCGAGTCTTCCAATCAAGCTTTAAGGAGATCACAAAGAGAAAGTAAGAAGCCCATAAAGTATGGATATGATACATCCGTAGTCACAAAGCACTCTATGTACATCACTAAAGGTTCAATGGCAGAGGATCCTTCTTCATTTGAAGAGGCTAAGAAGAAGAAAGAGTGGAGAGAAGGCATGCAGGAGGAAGTGGAAGCACTACAGGAAAACCACACTTGGGACCTAGTTCCCAAGAAATCAGATAAGAAGGTAATTGGTTCAAGGTGGATATACAAAGTTAAAAAGAACTTTGATGGTTCTATAAATAGGTACAAGGCAAGGTTAGTGGAAAAGGGATTTGCCCAAACACATGGAGTTGACTATGAAGAAAAATTTCCACCTCTGGGAAATATGTCAACAATTAGGGTATTGGTAAGTCTTGCTACATCCAAAAAATGGAATTTATATCAGTTAGATGTCAAGAATGCATTTTTAAATGGTTGGATATCAGAGGAATTGTATATGGCACAACCACGAGGTTTCAAAGATGAATAAAAAGCAGGGTATGTATGCAAACTTAGAAAAGCACTCTTTGGTCTCAAGCAAGCTCCTAGAGCTTGGAACCATAGACTTGTAACCTATTTGCAGGATCAAGGCTTTGTGGCAAGCAAGGCCGACTCTTCTTTATTTGTGAAGAAGAATAGATCAGAGATCATCTACTTGTGTGTCTATGTAGATGATATCATTATTATAGGTAATGATTTTGATGGTATCAAGTAGTTCAAGACTCAACAAATGAAGGAATTCAAAATCAGTGATCTAGGGTTGTTAACCTAGTTCCTTGGCTTAGCAGGTCAAGACTCAACAGATGAAGGAATTCAAAATCACTGATCTAGGCTTGTTAACCTATTTCCTTGGCTTAGAACTTGTGTATATAGATTCATGTATCTTCATCACACAAAGGAAGAACATAGATGATATGTTGGTAAAGTTTAAGATGGAGAACACTAAAGTTGCAGGTGTTCCTATGGAAATCAATCATAAGTTAAGTTCACATGAAGTTGAACTACTTGAAGATATTATCGGTTATCAACAACTTGTGGGTAGTCTTAATTATGCTACTTCGACAAGAGTAGATATTGCATATGTTGTGAGTACATTGAGTCACTTCATGCATGTACCAAGGAAGCCACACATGGAAGCTGCAAAGAGGATGCTTAAGTATCTCAAGGGTACAATGAATGAGGGGTCATTCTATTCCTTCACTTTTTACATAGATATAAAGTTATATCCTGATGCAGTTTGGGATGGCTCCAAGGATGCTAGGAGGAGCACATCAGGGTACCTATCTTTTGCAGGTTCAAAACTCATATCATGGTCGTATGGATCCAAGCCTACACATGGGGTGTTTGTCGTGTGTGTTAAAAGATGCTAAAAAATTACAATCAGGACTCTAGTGCATGCTTTAGGAGAGAACCATTTGTAGATAAACCTTCTTTTCATCCTATTCTTGAGGTATTATCATGATTAAATTATTTTATAATTGTGGGGAAAGACTTCCACAAGACTTGACTCGTGCCGGAATTCATGTTTGCTTTCACTAACATTTGAAATCAATAGTAACTAGCACTCCTCATTTAAATCTCAATGTGAATCACTTGTATTATTTAAGATATCGAAGACTTTTAATTTCACTTCCCTTTTCCCTTCATTCACAATTGATTCCTTTGAATTTATATCCTCACCTTTGTATTTGACATTTCACAATACATAGCTTTTGCTTTTTACATGAACATTATAACATTTCTTTGCATGCATCGGAATGTGTTTACTTCCTCTAGAATAAGCCCAAGAGGCAAGAGCAAGTAGAAACACTATGACTTGCCTGAAAACCTCAAGGCCTAAAAGCGAGAGAACCTTGGGTCCATTGGTAGCCCTCCTGAAGAATGGTCAATCAAAAAATCACTTTTTCTTTTAGGCAAAAGAATTTCCAAGTGTAAGAAGCTTCCCTTTTAGACATCATAAAGTTTTTTTCCTCGAGAGAAACAAGATTAAAAGCAAGTGTACCCCCCATCAGGGGACAAAAGGGTTATCAATCTTTTTTGTAATATTTTCTAGCAAGTTTTAAGCAACCCTGACTTTGTGGGATTGGGGGTCCTATGGATGTTATCCCAATCACTTTTACAATTTTTCTTTTTATTAATTAAAGTTTGGGAGAGTGGCCTATTGCGAAACGTATGAAAAAAACGGGAGGACTTCTTTTCTAATCTCGATGAATTTATGCGTGTCAACATCCTTCACTCATGAAAATCTCCAGATTACAGTTGATACAAAAGAGTTTATAAATCTATGGCCGATGGGTTTCAAAACCAAAACTCAAAGGAGTTTCAAGAAATACAAAGATTATGAGTTTTTCCCAACACAAAGTTAAGTTCAAAACACTCATTTCCCAATGAGAACGTGGTGTCAAACATTTATTTGGAAACGAAATATAATATGCGCATGTTTTGTTTGAAGCCTCGTCGTTAGCGTATGAATGCGCATATCCATGAAGTGAAATCCTGCCCACGAGAACGAGTTCATTTCCATTATGAGTAGAGTGCGCGCAATTTAATAAATGTAATGCAAGTAAAAATTTCATATCCAAAGAGCGCAAGGATTTTATGTCTTTAGCAAACAATTTTTGAACCCAAAGCCTAGCGCAAAGATAACTTAATGAAAACAATTAGGCTACACTGTATTCCATTTTATTGGTTTCTAGCCTGAAATTCTTCAATTCTATTGTAGAATCATCATAATGCATATATATCTACTAAATTTTCCATTGATTTCTTCACTTCCTCTTCTTTATGTTCTTCCTCATCTTCATGTTGTGCTTCTTCAGGCTATTCTCTTTTGTTCCTCCCCATCTGCATGAGAGCTTTGGGTAGCTTGGTCAATCATATTCCTAGGAAATGAATTGTGTTTCCAAAAATTGGAAGTATGTGGGTGGTTTATTAAGCGGGATTTTAGATCTTAAAATTGAATGTTAGACCCACTTCATGTATCACTATGTCGGTGATTGGAAACACAAATCGTTTAGTGATGCTGGCTTCCATGTGTATGATATCTGCTTCAACGGTGCCTTATTCTACAATTTTTTCCTTTGGGATTTAACCAAAAGAAAGAAGTATAGTGGTCTAGTAAGGAATGGGGTACTTTTTGGTCTATAGACATCTATGTGGACAAGCGCTAAAGGACTCCTTTCCCAGATGGAAGCTTTTTTGGGAACAAAAGCTTTGTGTGTCTTGCCTTGAGTGCAAGCTTGAAAGATATCATGAACTTGTCCAATATTAGGTAGTCCCTTAAACAACTGAGATAATGCGATTTTGGTTAAGTAGGATGTGTGTCCATAGCATTGGTGTCAAAGATCGGAAAATCATTCCTTAGCAAGACCTTAGGAAATCTTGTACAGGTCTTTATCCTCATTGCCTTGGGCTATGATGCCCTTCATTCTAAAATCAATTAGTTTTCACTAATGTATCATGACAGAGAAATTGTTTGTGATGATCAGTAATTGCTTTAATGAAAAGGAGATTCATGCAAAGGTTGGTATAGAAAGTACGTTTGATAAGGCTGTACATTGTCCCTAGTGATTTGTAATTTTTACTTTGCCTTTACCATCAATTGGAAGACTCTTGTTATTTCCTAAGTTAAATTTGTCTTTGTGGTCTTCTAGCTCATGAAACGGCTCATGGTCATTGCACATGATAAAAGTATTTTCACTCAAACAATGAGACTCATAGGACTTAGAAAGCTTGTTTAGAAACCGAATATCCATATGTTCACTGGATGCATTTTTTCCACACAACATGAGTTTGCATTAATAATCTTCAAAAGTGGCAATGGCCTATGGGATTCTAGGGACTAATGTGTAGGTTATGAAACTATATTTCTATAGGATAGACTCTTGAGGGAGTCTTATACTCATAGAGATCCTAAATTACATTTCTAGCCTTATGAGGGGTACTCCAATAAGTGATATGTCCTTGACTTAACTCATCACAAGCTAGCAATGGTTGTTCTAGGGTTGAATTATCTTTTATATTCCAAATGTGCCATGCAGCTAAGTCACTATCCTTATCTCGCTCTCATTCGATAGTGTCTACTACTTCATATAATAAGTTGGTATGTAAGTAAGCCCTAATAGTGTCCTTCCATAGATTATAGTTCATGCAATTCAACCTTTCATCATTTGGTATGAACATAGGAGTGAATGATGGCAAGTAGACATACTTGAAGAAATCACACTCAAAATGGTAGACATGCCATTGAAGATTATAGAACTTCAATGAGTCACCACACTTGTAATGATAAATTTGGCACCTAAGGTTTAGATGGGGTGGGTGTGGGGCTTAGAATAGCCCTTTGGACACAATGACAACTTTGCCGGGCTTAGAATATCCCCATATACACTTGGAGAAACTCTTTTGGGGTCTTATAGTAGCCTTCTAAATCACACAAACAAAGTTTTTCTTATAATACTATGAGTTAGAAAGGTGCGGCACTTTGTGATTTTGATGTTGTCCAAGAAAATGAAGGGTTGTATGGACAAAAAGTTTACGAATTGGATACATAAAAAAGAAGTCTTGATCTAATTCTTACAACAAAGTTAATGAGATTATGGATAAATACCTTATAGGAGTAAAGTGGGTATAAGGTAGAAATTGGGAAGCTATGTCACAAAACCTTCTTGAAAAAATTAGTTCAATTGTAAAGGATTGGTAGACGAGGGTTCATAAAAATTATGTAGACTTTGTGAAGTATGGGCTATTGCATATAGAAAGGTACAATAAGCTTTAGAAGCTGATGCCTTCCACATCAGTATAGTGAACCAAATGCAATGAACATCTAAAAACATCATCAATGATGTCATTTAGTGGAGAGAGAGATGGCAACGACTGAGTAACGGTTGTATCTCTCTCTCTCTCAAGGGAGAGATGGAACATGGCTAAGTAAATTTGCAGGTATGCAATCATCTAGAATCATAAGCACCTAATTCTCTCTCTATCACTCTTACTCTAACAAGGAGAGCAAGGAAGACAGCACATAGTGAAGATAAGCACAAAAGTAGGTTGAAGCTATTGTCTTTCTCTCTAGAGCATGAAAAGTTTCCAATGGTGCATTTCTAAGGTCCCTTTATCTCCCATGTGTCACTAGGTAACAACATATATTTTTTTTTTCTCTTTCTCTTATATCAGAGAGATAGTGGTCATAGGTGTAATGCATGCACAATAGATATGTGCAATTGTAGCTAGCTTGAGGGGTGTTGCTAATGTTGTTGTAAAGACCTCTCTCTCTTTGCAACAACACACATAAGCTTGCATGCAAGGTTGTTATGTGACTTCTTAGTAGTTGAAAAGGATAATGCCTTCCATGAATGATTCCAACTTCTTTTCTCATGTGTTTTTGAAAGATATTTAGAATGTATACTAATCCATATTTGTATCACAAGCATATAGTGAAGAAAGGAAAGAACATTGAGTGAAAATAGCAAGGAAACTAGCTATGGATTTGTTGAATCCTTACTATTGCACTCGTGTCTCTTTGTTTCTTACTATAGATGCGATGAGTGGGAGCAAGAGATGGATCATTTGATATACTCACCTATTGATAATAGCCAATGAAGATTTGTTGTTGTAGCTTTAAAGAGGTCCTCACTCTTACTCTTTTGAGATAAATATGAGGGGAAGTTAAAAGCTCCTAGATATGTAGGCTTGAACACATTAAGACCATTGAATGAAAGGTGATGTCTACCTAAAAGATTATTGTTTGTTGTTAACCTTTGGAGTTGTCCTCTCCAATCACTATAGCACAAAAGATCAACTACACATCTTTAAATTGTCAATCCCGAAAGTATGCAAAAACCACAGCCCCTTCTAGTTAATGGAATCCAAGAATAAGGGTCGGAATGACTGATTTTCTAAGAGATTCATGGAAAAGGAAGGTAATAACTAGGATTATGATTATCTAGAGTTCTATAACAGCATTTTCAATGATTCTTGTACCTTAAGTGTGCCATTTTCTCTGGAGAATACAGATATGAAGTCAAATTTAAAAAACAGTACCTGTATCACAAAGACGAGACAATCGTGATTATGTTAAAAATGATATTTTTTGATTCCAGCTTCATTCTTTTGCTTATTCTAGCTTACAACAATAAGATCACCTATCCTTCTTTGTATAAATATCTCTACAAATTTTTTGACATTTTACAATTATTTTTCCTTCAAAAATTGCTGCTTCTAACATCCTTCCCCTCCTGGTCTTTTTGGCTCCTGAAAAAATATCCTGATAAAAGAAATAATCAGAACTTCCTTCATTTCTTCTTTCTTTGAAAAACTTGAGACAACAAGTCATGACTCTTTCTTTCTGTAATGTTCAAATTATTCACCATCTCAAATTAAGCTTTCCTCCATTGTACTGCTGCCTCTGGTCTATCTATCACATCTTTCTTCAAGTATTCTGTATAAGCAGCTTCATATGCAGTGAGTCTTGATTTAGTTATTACTGATAAATTCCCAAAAATTTCTGACTCCCTTTCAAAAACTCCGTAGTCAAAGGCATCCTAAAAAATTTGGAGATAATGGCTACCCAAAAATACTATTGTGTTGTAATATGCCATTAAGCGAATTCTGTCTAGAGTTTCACTTAGATCAAAGAGTAAAGCATCGGTCGGTGAATTGAATCCAATGTAATTGAGAGTCTTGACATCTGCATCTATGAATGTTTCTATACATTCCACTATGAGTCGCATCACTCTTATTAATAAAATACAAGTTGGATCATTTACATCTTTGTATGTAGATATAATAGACTCTGCTGTATCAATCATATACTTCTTGGTTGGCCATGTTCCTGCTTTAGGTCTTGTTATTTTTGGAAAATTCTGCCATTTTGCTGGAATCTGCCCTGCATTTCTTCTTTCCCAAAACACTATCTATTCCCTTCTTCTTGCTACTAGACAATAAGTTGGATTTATCTTTAGCTGCAAAGGTGCCTCTTCCCAGATCTTCCTGCACTCCTTGTTAGCATCCGACCATCTGTTCCACCATTTTGGGCTAGCTTTTTCAAACAACTCCTTAGTGACATTAATATCTTCTTCATATTCCAAATATCTGTTTGGTGGTAGTCCTACCCTTGCAATCTAGTAATTTCTAATACTTTCCATAATCATACAAAATGGTATTCCTAGACAATCTACTGCCCAATGGTGTTGATCTGGGTTTACTCCTTTGTTGAGAGCAAAATTTACAATTTTTTCTTCATATTCATTATGCATTTTTCTTATGAATTCCATTCTTGATTCCCTGTTTGTTAAAAGCTTTTGAACAAATTCATCTGAATATTCTTCAATAGCTTTGTCTTCTTGTTCATCGAAATTTTGAATTCTGTTATCTTCTCCTCCTTCATGTTCCTCTGCTTGTGTAGTCACTACCTGTTCTTCAACCTGTTTTTGTGAATCTTCCAAGTTTTTCTGTAGCTTCTCCACCATCAACATTAATCCTTGATTCCGGGATATCAATAACTCTTTTTGTGATTTCCATTCACTTCTTTCTTTTTCCATATCCAAATGTAATTTACTCCTTTCTTCTACTATATCCAAATGTAGTTTGTTGTATCCTCTCATTGCACTAGCAGCATGCACACTAGCTTGCTTCTCCAATTCCTTGACTTCCTTCAATTCTACTTGTAGCCTTAGATTTTCTTTAATCAACTCTTTCTTCTCATCCTGGGTTATTTGTACAATCTTACTCTCTTCTTTCACTTGGCCTTCCTCCATCAACAATCTATTTATATCTTCATTAGCTTTGACCATGATCTGATATGAGCTTTGAAGGGTTCTAACTCTTCCTTCCATTTTCTTTAATTCCAATTCCATCTTACTACTATGCTCCAACTACTTAGCACATTTGTTTTCAAAAAAATTGAATTTTATTTTTTGTTGAACCTCCAGTTCTTCCAATGAGATTATCGTTTTAATGAAATCTTCATTTCTTTCCTGAAAAACCCTCAGCTGTTCCTCTAACTATTCCTTTTCTTTCTTTTGGTCAGTAATAAGTCTACTGCCTTTCACAAACTATGATTCAACCACCATTCCTGATATAACCATATTTCTACTAGATGGTCTGAATTGCTCTATATTACTCATGATAACTTTATAGGTAGGCCTGATATCCTTGGGTATCCTTTCTAGACCAGTTTCCAATTCTATCTGTTTTACTTCTATTTGCTTCTCCTCCTTTAGTTCTTCTTTGTCTCCATCTTCTTCCTCATACTCTGGTGCCTGATCCTCTTCCTTCTCATGATCTGGTGTCTCTTTCATTATCTCCATCTCTCTTTCATCACTTTGCTTTTGCCTCTCCTAAATATCATGTAATTCTTCTTTTTGGACTTTAGTTCTTGATTGATCGTGTAGTTTTTGCTTCGTGACTTCCAACTCCTGTTCATCTAAATCCATGAGATTTATTTCTATTTCCACCTCCTATGTATATGTGAAATCTTCATTATGTCCTAAATCACAGAGTACTTCTTCTAGTCTCTCATTTACATCTCTTTTTGTATTCCTCTCTTTAACATCTTTGAAATCCATCTTTTCCAACACTTTCTCTATTTCTTCAATTTGACCTTTATCTTCTTTACTGTGCATTGGACTACATATCTGAGCTTTCTTTTCCACTTCTAGCTTCTCCTCATTTAATTGGGAATATGGTTGCTGAGAAGGTTTTGACCATATTGCTTTGAATCCTGTGTCCACCAATCCACTACTAAATTCCTTCCTTGCTTCACCTACTTCTTCTTCCTGTACTTCTTTACCTTTCAATTTCCTTGTTGCTTCCTCAATACTCACTTGTTCTGTTGGCTCTTCATAGAGGTGTATTCCCTTTGATTTTTGGCTTAACTCCTCTCTTGTTACATTCTTTCCTGAGGCTTGAATTATTTTGATTGGTGTACTGGGAAGTGAAAGATTTAAACTTTTCAAAAGAAAGTTCTCAATGTCACTTTCTGAATCTGAAGAAATTTGAGAAAGACCAGCCACCCCTTGTTTGTCCATTTTGTGTTCTTCCTTTTCTATTGTATTTTTCTCATTCTTTTCTTCTAATGAGTTGTTTGTTGGCTCTGCAACTTGTACATGTTCTACTACTTTACCGTTATCCTTTTTTGTTAACTTCCTTTTTTGAACAAGTTTTTTCTGAACTTTCTTTTTCACTACCACTGTAGTTCTCGTTTCTAAAGGACATTGTAATTCCTTAAAATATGCTAACAATTCCACTTCCTTTTTGACAAACACTTCTTTAGTTTCTGCAGCCATCATCTCATCATGCAGTACTTCGTAATGTTCCACTTGTTCTTGTATCCAATCAGTTGCTTTACATGAATAATTCTCCAACATCTTCTGATACTGAGCTTCATACATTGCCCTTTTATCATTTCCTTGAGTTAGATAAGCATACAATTGTTCCTTACTCGTTCGAGGTGGATGAGGTTCCTTTGAGGACTGAACTTCCTTCTGAGTCGCTTCATATTCTTCTTTTGTTGCTTCTTCCTGTTCCGATACTACTTTCCTAGGATCCAATCTTCTCTTCTTTACCGGAATAACTTCTTCTGATACCCCTTTCCTTTTCCTTTTCTGATCCCCTCATGCTTGTCTGGGCTTTTGCTTCTCTTATGTTCATCATCTTGGAAGGGCTTTTAACTCTTGACATAAGATTCTTGAAATATTGAGCTTCTGGAGCCAATTTCAACTGATCCTCCATCCCTAAAACATGATATATAATTCTGGTTAAAAACTGTGCTCCATTCATAAACTTCCTCTATTCCCAATGCTTTGCTACTTCCTTCAACTGGGAATGTAAGGGGTTACATCCATTAATCCAAATGGTTTTGTCTTGTCCTTGTTATTGAGCATGAACAATGTTACTGCGTTATGTGGCATTGTATATCTTGGCAACTCTGGAAAACATAAATACTGAAGAAACATTCTGATGGAAAGTTCTTCATTTTCCTTTCCTTTGAAATCCACAAACTTTGAATATCCAACATAAGTTGCTTTGTTCTTTTTGACAAAACTGCAATCCAATTTAGTTCCGATGGAATAGAATTGAAGAGCTGCCTTGATGTGTTCTGCTTTTATAGTGATCTGTACCTCTTTGTTCTCTTTGTCCTTGACTGAACATCTAAAATATGCATCATTGCCTTTGCCAACTTCCAGCAGACTATTCATAACTTGTGATACTCTTTCAAAATCTATAAAGAAGAGAGGTTCATCCAATATTCTGTGTAACCCCACTGCTTTCCATCTTTTATAATTGGCTACAACTTTCTGAAATTTGTAGAATTCCGGACATAGCATTGTATAATTATAACCTTTAACTTCTACTGTAAAGATATGCTGACCAATGATATTGAGAGTTTCCTTTAGCTCTTTAGCTATCTTTTCTTCTTCTGGGATATTCTGTTCTTCATCAGATTCCAGCTCCACACTTTCCATTGTTGCTTCACTGTCTAAAACCAATGTCCTCTTGACAAAGTTACAGGGTCAGCTTTGAAAGCATGAATGGGTAGTTTGTTTGGATTCAGCATTTTGGAGAAAGTATATCATAAAAAAAAAACTCCACCCACATCATTCACAAGAAATATAAAAAGAAATCACATTTATCTTTGAGGTAACAATTATATTTGATAAAAAAAACAATAGAGAAACAATTCTTTTTTATAGGCACTACACAATTGAAGTGATCATCACATGTGTTAGCAAGATATCTAGTGCTCTCCCCTTCTCTTGTAAATAATAAAATAATGAAAGTAAATTTAAAAGAATTGACAGATATAAAAAAATATCAAAAGAACAGAAAAAACAAATAATTACTGCTTAATTTTGCTAACTTATAACCTAAATCTTGCTGGTGCTTTATAACTTATGAAAGAAAATTTTTAATGATTTTCTCCAATCTCCAATAATTTTCTCTTTCATCTTCTTCTTCTCTTCCCCTCCTATTCTTTTTCTTAGAAAAAAGAATGAGGTAAAGTACATGGAAATAATTTCAAGAGTCTCTTCAATCCATCTTGATGAAATTCAGAGAATCCAATCGTTTGTTGCTTTTCATGCGTCTGCACTATTTTTGTATCTCCATTCTTGTTTTTTCTCCATTGAAGAAAGTCTGATTTTTTCACCCATAAATACATGATTCCTATAGAATTTATTTTTGGAGTAAAACAATCTGCTTTTCATAAAAAGTGCTGGGATGTCTTCAGTTTTTCCTTCCATTTGGTGTTAATGAATCTCTGTGATGAACAACACTTGGATTTCTTTGGTTTCCAAAACGTTTCTAAATTGGTGCCTAGATTAATCTGATTATTCCCTGCTTTCCACCTCTCTATTGTCTTGTCAGCATAATTGGTTTTCTTTATTTTTCTCCTGTTTTTGTCTGTAATAGGTTTGGTCATGGAGAAGTTTTGTTTGTGATTCCTTTGTAGTTTCCAAAGGAAAAGTGAATCCTTCCATATCTGAATCATAGATGTCCTGTTGAGTTTCTTGTTCTTCACAACTCAATAAAAACATTAAAAACCTTTTGTCATTTATTGTCAATTTGAGCTTCATATTTTCAAAATCCAAAATTACTTTACCTTGCTTTAGCCATGGCTGTCCTAAAATTAATTTCTCAGTCATTATATGATCAGGCCATTCTTCACAATCTATTTTCATTTTTTCTTCATGGAACTTAACTTCAATAGATGGAGAAGACAAGCTTTGTACTATCTGACCATCTAGTGTTTTGACCAATGTTTTACTCTTAGTTTTTTTTTTAAATTGAACTTAGATCAAATTAACTTGTGCACCTGAATCTATCAAAACCTTGATTTTCTCATGATTAAGATTCATTGTGATAACAGGAAAATGCTCTCTCACTCTTGAAGGTGTCACAAGCGGACTTCTCTAATCTCCTTGATCTTTCTTATTCTTTCCTTTGCCTCCTATTGAGCCTCATACCTAATTTTTTCCTCTTCTTTTTTCCTGTTTTGAGCTTCATGTATTCTTCTCCATTTAGGAATAGTTAATGGAAGATCATACCTTTTTACCCTACATCCACTTATGAAATTTGGCATGATTTCTCCATCTATATTAGCTAATTGGATAGCTTCACTGTTACTGATTTGGTTGATAATATAAGGTCCATGCCCCTTCTTTTGAAAATTTTTTTGATGTTCCCTCATTGTATATGCCAAAACTAAATCCCCTTCTTGCAAGTCTTTTTCTTTAATATGAACATCATGATAAGCTTTCTGCCTTCTTTTATCTACATATATGCTCATGATTTCTTGAAGTCTGGAAGCTCCACATTTTTCCAATTCCACCACTCTCTCAGATAACTCATGTCGAATCCACTTGTATTGATTTCCCACCTTTAATCTTGGAATGATAAATTATGAAGGCGAAACTGCATTTTGTCCATATACCAAATTAAATGGTGTTGTTCCAATTGCAGTTTTGTATGCCACTCTATAAGCCCATAAGACATGATTAAGTTGCAAATCCCAATCATTCCTATTTGTATTTACCAATTTTGATAAAACAGTGCAAAGTACCTTATTAGTACTTTTCTGCTAATCCATTGGCTTGTGGATGATAAGGGGCTGACTTTCTATGACTAATCATGAAATACTCAGTTATGTTTTCTATTACTTGGTTCAAAAAATGAGTCCCCCTATCACTTACCAATTCAATTGATAATCCAAATCTGGTGATAATATTTTCATAAAGAAATCTTGTAGTGGTCTGAGCATCATTCCTTTTTGTAGCCCTCGCCTCTGCTCATTCCTCCTCTTCTTGAGCGATCACCACCTTTTTAGTTTGTTCCTCATTGTCATATGCCTCCCCCTTTTTCTATTCTCTCTTTGGTTTCATTTTTAGAATTAATATGTCTTCTACTTCATAGGTCTTGAAATTTGAAGGAACATCAAATTGTTTATCTTCTTTTGTTATTTTTTTAGTTTTTTCAACTTCTTGTTCTTTTTCTATTTCTGTGTTTATTTTTTCTATATGTTCCTGAGATTTTGTCTTTTATAGCATTTGTAGCTTCAACTTCTTTCAGGAATTGTGTTTTTCCAGTTTTTAAAATTATTTTTTCCTCTTGATCTTCCTCTATTTTTGACACCTTGATCATTTGTATTCCTATATGAAAAATATCATATCCTTCTTCATTTTGAAATTTCACTCCCACATATTCATCATTGGCCAAATCCATTGTGGTCAAAATCTGATTCCAACCACAAGGCTCAAACTCTTCATCCTTAAATTTCTGTGGTATGTAACTTCCATCTTGTGATTTCCTTTCCTCTAGAAAATCTTCTTTCTTTAACATCTTTTTTTTATATGTGTGATTCCTTGTGGCATTACATTTCCAAATTGATGGTTCTGTGTCATTTCTAGCCTTCATTCCTAGATTCTTCACTTAATTCTTGATTTTGATGTACTTTGAACCATTCGTGAGGGGACATATCACAATATTGACCATTTCTTAAATTTACTCTAGTTATCCTTCCTTTGCTTTGAAGATATAGGCAATCATTACCCCAATCTTGCACAATTTGTATTTGTCTCATAAATGGTCTTCCTAGGATGATTTCATATGAAGTGGATTGTGGGAATTCAACTATGGAAAAAGTATGCTCTATCTCTATTCCACATATTTCCACAATCACCTTTTCCCATATTCCTAGGGATTTTTCTATGTGTCCATTTGCAAGTTGTAATCTCATTTTAGTGGATATTAAGTCATTTTTTCCCCATTTCTCCTAGGTTTGTTTAGTCATGATAGCCACTCTTGATCCACTGTCTAATATGGCCTTGGCATGATTCTCACCAAATTGTATTCTCAAAGTTGAGTTTCCTTCTTCTCCTTCACAATATCCTCCTATTTTATCAATAGGTATGTACAACAACTCTTCCAATTCTTGTTGCTGTGGATCTAGATTCTTTGACTTTGTTTCCCAATTTTTCATATTGTGTTGTAAGTGAGGGTTTTGTTTTACTATCTCCTCCATTGTGGTGTGGCATAAAATTGTACAGTGTTTGTCTAGATTGATTTGGAAGGTTATTTGTAAATTATCTTCCTGATCAAGATGTTCCTGGTTTCTGTTGCATTTGTCCCTTCAATTGTTTCTTGATGATTGTCTATTTCTCCAATCTGAATTTGTGCTTCTTGTATGATTTGTTTACATCTTTGCATTCTTTCATCCTCTAAATCTGGCAAGGGATATGCCATTACATGATCTGTAGGGTTTGGTCCATCTTGAATTCTTCCTTTGTATGATTTTATCAGAGTCTCCAAACTTTGTAAATTTTTTGCCTCTTCCTGAGTCTGTGTATTTTGTGGTTGGCTATTGTTTGACTATTCCATAGTTTCTTCTTCCAAATTTTTACCCATTCTCATCTTTCTTTCCCATCTTCCTTTTTGTCTGTTTTTCCTTTCTTTTGGAAATGGAATTTTCTTATGTTCCTGTGTGTGTCTCCTTTGTTGTTTCTTGTTGTTTAGCTTATGCTCTTGTTATAGTATTTACAGTTGCTTGATCATGGTCACTCAATTCTTCTTGCTCCATTATGTTAACTGTTTTTAAAGGTATGTTACTAGATGTGTTCTATTGTTTTTTAGGGTTTCTTGGGCAATCCCTTATTAAGTGCTCCCTACCACATTCCTTGCAATAGGCACCTTCTATTCTTAGTGTAGGAGGTTGTGGGCGATCTCTAATGAAATGTTCCCCCCCACATCTATAACGAGTTATCTTTTGGCTTCCTTTGAATTGGGGTTTCTGATTGGACATGTAATTATTAGTTATGTACATGAATGTGGTTGTGTCCATTTCAATTCTCCCGTTTCCCAAGTCCAAGGCTTGCAGTTCTAGTTCTCTCTATTCATATCCTTCCCAATCTTCCTGATATCCTTCATTCCAATGATAATCCTCTCTGTACGATGATCTGAGTCTTGAGATTTCTTCTTCTATTTGTGTGTATTTTACTGGTACTACATTTGTTGGTAATGCTGGTTGTTGTCCAAGTACAGGTCTTGGTTGCTCCACAAATCCAGATTCTCTTTGTAAGTTGTGTTGGTTCAGATATTCTCTTTCTTTAATGGGTTGTTAATTGTAGAAGCATTCTTCTCTAGAATGGTTTGTCCATTTTCTTTCTAAGGTACATTATTTGAGTGTTTTCCTATCTTGCAAATTTTGTGATTTTTGAATATGACATTGCTGAACCAAATGACTCCTCCACAATTATAGCACTTCTTATTGGTTGCTATCTTGGTGTTTATCAAATTGGTCTTGGTGTTAGATTCTAGAGCTTTAGCAATAGCTTGTGCTAGTTCTTCTGCTGGTGGAGTTTTATCTTCATTTGTTCTTGATTGGTCAAATGCTAATAAATCTTGTCCTCTGTTATCCTCTAAGTCTATTGCCTCTTTCACACATGCTCCTAGATCAGGACATCTCCTATAATACACCAAGGTTCTTAATTGTGCACTTCTCAGTCCTTCTATGAACAAAGACACTTGTCTTGCCATTGAAGGTACCTCTTCTCTTGGACATCTATCAATGTATTGCTTGAATCTCCTAGCAGCTTCTCTGACATTTTCATCTTTTTGTTGTTTAAAACTATGTATCAAGGTAGCTATACTATGTTTAATTCCAGTTTTTGAGAATTCCCCTATAAAGGCTTCAAGAAAAGATTCATTATCTGGATACATTTCTTTTCTCAATGAAATAAACCAAGATAATGCAAGTCTAGTTAGGGTTAGACCAAATGCTTCAAATTGCACTTTGTAATCCTCTACTTCTTCTGCCCTAATTAATTGTCTAAATTCTGTAGCATGGGCATGAGGATCAAAATACCCTTCATATTGATTCTTCATGCATTTAGCTACTTGATAGGGCCTCAGCATTCTTCCTTGGTTTTGCCACTCATGTCTTCTCCTGATTGGAAAATCATTCATTCCTTCAACTTCTCTTTCAAAAGGATTTGAAGAAGTGTGTAATCTCCTTCCTTGTGGTTGTTTAGAAAAAGTATGGTTTTCATTTTGCCTTGGAAATTCTGGTTGTTCTGTATTTTGTTCCCAAGGTCTCTTGTCTGCACATTTCCCTAAATCATTAGAGTTTTCTAGATCTTGTGAAAATATGTATACACATCACTGTCTATCCTCATATCTGCCTTCCTTAAATTGTGCCACTAGCATTGAATTTAAGGGAATTTCTGAGTTTCTCATCCTAATGAGAAACTTATGCATGCCATCTTGATACTCATAGGCTCCAAACCTATTCGTATACATGTACTTGAGGATATTTCTATAATCACTAGTTTCAGAGGTTTCGTTTGTTTCATTTAAATTTTCCATGTTATTTGTCTATCCTAAATCCCTTTCTTGTAAATCTCTTAACACTGGCTCTATCTCTTTCCTCTTTAACTCTTGTTTATCAGGTGTAAACAATTTATTACCAGATCTCAGAATCGTTCAATTATTTCATGATCCTGTGAAGGAAAATGTGATTTTCAAGAACCTGTGAAGAGAATCGTGTTTTTCAGGATTCTCAGAAGAGAATCGTATTTTTCACGATTTTTTGAAGAGAATGTGTTTTTCACAATCCTATGAAGGGAATCTATTTTTTTCAAGATTCTATGATGAGAATCGTGTTTTTCACAATTTTGTGAAGGGAATCGTGTTTTTTCATGATTCTATGATGAGAATCGTGTTTTTCACGATTCTAAGAAGACAATCGTGTTTTTTCACAATTATGTGATGAGAATCGTGTTTTTTCACGATTCTGAGAAGAGAATTGTGTTTTTCAAGATTCTGTGAAGGGAATCGTGTTTTTTTTAGAATTCTGAGAAGAGAATCATGTTTTTCACGATTCTGTGATGAGAATCGTGTTTTTCATGATCCTGTGATGAGAATCGTGTTTTTTCACGATTCTGAGAAGAGAATTGTGTGTTTCACGATTTTGTGATGATAATCGTGTTTTTTTGACGATTCTGTGATGAGAATCATGTTTCTCACGATCCTCTTCCCAAACAATCGTGATTGCTAACAATCGTAAAAAACATGATTTTCTTATGAAAATCGTACTCTGGGAATCACGATTTTGATTTTAGTCACAGAATTGTGATTCTGTGCTGCTTTTTATAATTTTTTGATTTTTAAACTTCTGAGTTCTTTTTATACTACCAGAAGCGCCTATACAAAATAATAAGATGCAATGAAGAACTTTCAGCTACAAGACAATTTTTCCTTCAAAAAATTCAAAAAAACATAACAACGCGATTCTATGCATTCTATAATTTTTTATGTTTTTTAATTCTTTCCCAAAGTTTTGAACTTAAATTTATGCAGAAACTTAATGTGAAAAAGATTACCTTGTTTGCTTGATCAAGAAATGTCAAAAGCTCTGTGTTTGCAAGAAATCGCGATTGTGTTAGCTCCTCCCACTCACTCTTTCACTCAAATGAGTATTTTTCAGAGATTTCACGCTTTTATACACTTCAGACAATCATGATTGTGAGTGATTTTCACCATTTTGAGTTCCACTTTTTTAATTCTTGTGCTTCTACAATTTTTGTGGTTTTATTCAAAAAATCTTATCCCTTTCAACAAAATTTTGCCCTCTTTTTTCAACTGATGAAAATCGCGATTCTGTATCCAATTCTCAAATCTGATCACTTGATGCTCAATTCTTACTAGAATTTTGAAATTTTGATTTCCTTCACTTATGCAACTTATGAAACCCTTTAAAATTACTCACCTCAGTACCCAATAGTGCAACTAAGTCAATTTCTTTATCTTACTAAGAATCGCGATTCTGTGATGAGAATCGTGTTTTTCTCTGAACTTCTTGCTTTTGCACTTTTTTACTTTTCTTCCCTCCTAGTCTTCTCCAATGTTCTTTACCAACTCCAGATCAATTGTCACCTACAATTATACACCACCAAACTCATTCAAAGAGATTTAAATTTTAAAAAAAATTTAAACAACAACTTTTACTCTAAATATTTTTTATTATTAATTTTTTTTCAATTTCTGGATTTTTCTTTCACTATAACCCTTTCCCTTTTCAACAAAAATCCTCCTGCAAAATTTCATAAGAAAAAGAATTTTTTTTTGGATTTTTAATAGATTTTATGAATTTTTTAGTATTTTAACCCTAAATCAAGGAAAACACTTCACTTAGAGTTTTGATTCGTTATACTCTTTTATGCTTGCAGTCTAATCAGTTTGGAAGTAGAGCTTTTCAAGAAAATATGTGCTAAGAAGTACAAGTATCAATTCATGCAAAGATAAACTCAAACACCTTTTTTTTTCAAGAGGCAAATAAACTTTTTCAAGATTATTATCTTTCCTTGGATAAACAAATGGATCAATCAATTTGCACATAGCTACTTTACTTGACTTTCCTCATTGCAACCATGTCATCTTGTCCAAGATTTGACGAATTTTTCTTGGTACTTAGTCAAAAAGCAATCTACTTATGCAAAGATAATCACATTTTACCTTTCCTTTAACAATCTTGATTCAATTTTTTCCACACACCTACACTTTACTCTTAAAAGGTATGAGCAACTGTCAATCTACAAAAATTTCACAACTTCTTTGGTTAATTCATGCTTCCTTTTCCCAAAAAACAAGCAAAGAAACTTACCTTTTCAAATTTTTTTCTTGATTATAGAGTAGTACCTTTTAAATGTGTTCAAATACCATCAACAATGGAAGATCCAACAAGGTCCAAGACTTCAATGAAGCTTTTTCTTTGTTCCTCGGCAACGACACCAAAAAATGTTTGTTGTTAACCTTTTTAGTTGTCCTCTCCAATCATTATAACACAAAAGATGAACTACACATCTTTAAAATGTAAATCCAGGAAGTATGCAAAGACCACAGCCCCTTCTAGTTAATGGAATCCAAAAATAAGGGTTGGAATGACTGATTTTTTGAGAGATTCATGGAAAAGGAAGGTAATAACTAGAGTTTTGATTATCTAGAGTTCTATAATAGCATTTTCAATGGTTCTTGTGCCTAAAGTGTGCCATTTTCTCTGTAGAATACATTCATGAAGTCAAATTTAAGAAACAGTACCTGTGTCACACAGACGAGACAATCATGATTTGTTAAAAATGATATTTTTTTATTCCAGCTTCATTCTTCTACTTATTCTTGCTTACAACAATAAGATTCACCTATCCTTCTTCATCTCACTCAGAAATACACAGGTGAAGCTCACAAATTCCATGGATGACACAAAGAATAGACTCGACAAATCAAGAGAAAGAGCATGAAAGGAGAAAACACGATTTTCTGCAGGAGAGCTCTTCACATTACTGAGATAGTAAAAATAATACAACCAACCTCTTCAAAATAGAAGAAATTATCTTTTATACTTTTTCAAGTGTCCCTTTTCATACTTGAATTTTGGTCCTTTTCTCCTTCTATTCTAAAAATATGCTATCTAAGAGCTTCCAAAAATTCTAGGAAAAATACATATGGTCCTATTTTACATGAGGAAGACTCTTCCTCAATTTTTACATCATTTGTATAAATATTTCTACAAATTTTTTGACATCTTACAATTATTTTTCCTTCAAAAATTGCTTCTTCTAACAATTACCCAATTGTAGTGTTGGTAACTCTATCGTTGAAGTCAAGTAAGATATAGGTATTCTTGATAACCCTTTTTGTGATGGAAAAGGAAAGTGGAAGTCAATCCTCATAGCTTGGATGTTGACTCTATTGCAAGTGATAGTGATGAGGATGCCCCGATGATAGACAAGAACTCATTAGAAAATTGGGATGCCCAACTATTTGATAAGGTAATAATAGGGTTGTGGCATGGTTCTAGGTAGATCCAATGAACACTTAGAATATGTATCGAGAAAAGTTTGGAAAATTCGGGATTATTTGTATGATACATTCAATATTTTCCAAACAACTTTTTTTTCTTCTTTGTTGAAGATGCAAACAATGTTGTTGATGTCTTCAAGGAAGGCCGATGGATTATTAGGAATGTTCCTATCATATTCTTCAAATGGGTTATTGGATTTAGTCCAAGAGGCACTAAGCCCACTAAGATACCTATTTGGGTAGAGTTGCTTGTGTATCTAGTAGATTAGTGCCCTTGGGTTAGAAGATTAAAGAAACTGATTGGCAAGGTTCTAAGTCAAAACTGAGAGGAAATAAAAAAAGCACAAAATGATAGAGGTATATATCTCTAAGCCTATAAGGATCTCTAAAGTGATCAAGGATTGAGATGGAAGAAAACTACATGATAAGAAACTCATGTATATAAATTTACCAAATGCTTGTTACAATTGCTATAAGCAAGGTTATCATGTAAGTGTGCTTCATGCCTCATAAAACTATATAAAGCCTAAAAAGGTCATGGTGTCAATGCGCTTGCTGATAAAAGCAACCCTAATGTGGTTTTTAAGAGCAGAAGGTCAACATAAGATATATAAAAAGAAGAGTTCGAAATTGTCTAACCCTTTTGATGTGTTACTAGAGCATGTGTTCAATCGATTTGAATATGGTAAAAATTGATGGGGGATGATTCTAATACCCCAATGCAACAATGAAAGATGGTTGCCCTCCACTAGGTCCACTACTAGTGATATGTGCTCAGTGTTCTAAACTTTTCTCTAACTCTATATATAAGCTTAAAATGAAATTTTCCAAGCTTGAACGAGAATCTCAATTTATCTAACAAGCTTTAAATCATTCCAAATGAATATCCCAGTTGGGAGGACCATCAACTAGGCAAGGTATTTTGATGGTGAATGGGGGTACTATTGGCATTGATCTGGTTTGCGATTTTAGAGGGTTAGTTGAGCTCTCCATAGGTTGAAGACATGGAATAGGTGCCCTACATTTTCATTTTTAGTGGGAAGTTAATCGTCTACCATCTTTTAATATTTGCAATTTTCTTGGAGTGTGTTTTCTTTAGATTGGTATGCCCTAGGGTAAGCACATATACAATTCTTGTGATGGCACAACAACCATTCAATACTTTCTTGTATGCCACCTTACATGTATGGTGTATAACTAGTCTATTGTCCACATGGGTCAATAAATGCAAAGTGAAAGCGAAGTACAAGCTGAACCAAATCTTCTTGTGTGGCTACCTTAACCAATCTTAACCTGGTAATGCAAAATGTTGCATGCACATTTCGAGTGCCATGATAGGTTGGGTGTTATGGCAAACATTTGAGAAAATTTCAAAAACCTACTTTTGTTCATTTATTTGGAAACCAAAGCTCCTTTGTTAGATTAAACATTTGCAACATGTCTCAAGCTTCTTTATGAGTGACTTTGAACTTCTTCAATGATGGATATGGAAGAAGTGATGGCAACCCAAACTTTCCGTGCACAATTTTGTATATGCCCACTTGCAATGTGTGTATAAAAAAGAATTAGTTGTAGAAGTTGGTTTTAGGAATAGATGGGGCAAAATGATCAGGTACTCTGGCTTTTTCCCACATAGGTAGCCACTCACTCAAATTCTATAAGGTCTCAAAATCTTTACCAAAGAATTGGAATCTTTCCCTCTGATTGTCGAATTCTAGCTTAGACTCAAATATATATTTGGCATCCACAAGGATTACTACCAACTCCTGACACTAGTGAGTTTTCACATGAACCATGTCTAAATCCTCTATAATCACATGCATCAAATTGATCTCTCTAGTAGAGAGTATCTCATTGACATGGTTCATGGGTAGAACTTGATCAGTAGTTATGTTTGGAAACCTGCAAATTTTTCTCATGGGAGTAGTGGATATTCTACAGTAGGAAGGGACTCTATAGTTGAGGGGCTTGAAACTTGGCCCTCCCATTTCCACCTTTGTTGCTAACATTTTGAGTGCTAAGATCTACTAAGTGAAGAGAAACATATCAATATTGGCATAGACTTCAATCCTAGTATGGTGAGACATCGGTCCCTTTCCAATATTGACATGAATCCCTAGTGTAGCCCATGTTGTGTATCACTTCTATCAGTTGTTCTTCTTTTTGCTTTCCCTTGGACCTCTTATAAGCATATGTGGGGTTTTGTAAGCGCTCCACATGCTTTTGGTTATCTACACGTTTTTTTGCATTCTATATGTTGCATGGGGTATTAGTGCATTTTAGGTTCCCTTATGGGAATCAATATGAGTTGAAGGATTTATACAAATTATGAATGACGTATGGAGAACGGATTATGATTAGTGGTTCACAAGGCCATTTAGCACCCATTTCCAAGGTTTTCTAGGGGTATGAATACAAGGTTTCATTGGACGTAAGAGATTATGTCAAGTACAATAATAGATGCAAGTAGGCTGCGTTATTCCTATGGGAGGTTATCTAGGATGAGATAGGTGGGCCTTCAAGAAAGTCTTGGGCACCCATCCAAATGAAGCATTAGGGAATCCCTCCCTTGATTGCTTATGGATCCAAATCTATCTAATTATTTTTCACTTATGTTCATCCCTCTTAATAGTTCTTGGAATTTTGCTTGTCTTATCATCATGGAGTATTGGAATTTGTTTTGGTGGAACAATTGATTGTTCACTTTTCTTCACATGCACCTCCTTCATGTCTCATAAGACTTGATTTCTTTGTTTGTGTGCATGCAAGTTCATAGATATCATTGTCTCAAGTGGTTGTTTTGTGTTGTTATACTTTTCTAGTAGGGATTTGATGTCCTTGTTATAATTATATTTAGAATAGAGGGGGGCTCCAACACTTGCATGATCTGCCCTTCAAGAGGTAAGACATTTTGGACAATAGGCCTAGGGGCACATGTATATTGTGTGGACCGATAACTAGGGGGTTGATGGGTCTTAAGTTCCACCATAAGGCGTTGCTTATTAACCCAAAGAAGCTATTTTCAAAGGTTCAAGCCATATCCATTATGCTATATCCAATCTTAGCCCAATATTAAAGGTTTGGAGAGGTTTTAATCATGGTAGATTAAGAGTTTTATTATTAGGGTGGCCTCTTGTAAATTAATCGATACTTCTACTTACCCTAAACATGGGTTTTGTATCCCTCACAAGCCTACAAGATATGCCTGTATGGGCCTTACCTCTAAGACCATATTTAGACATCAACAGTCTCTAATGGCACTTTTGGCAACATCATAGTCAATTAGGGCTCTAGCTGTCTTGATTGTAGTGCCATGTTGTAGCTCACCTAAGATGAATGGTCTGCTATCTACAGCGCTAGTATAGTTTCTTCCTCAACTTGGCACATTGTCATGTGATATCTTGGGGTCTTTGGACTCGGTAGTATGTCTTGTCCTCTCAACTTTATGCACTCTACATGTTCTAAGACCTTAGCCTCTACCTCATCTCCAAATGTTTGTTCTTCCTCTCTCTGTTTCTTATCTTGATTCAGTCCCATACACATCTATTCAGTGAGAGGTTATCAATAGAGTTTCACTTTGTAGTGAGTGATGTAGTTGTGCAACACTTTTCCTTCTATGGTGTCTAGTTATGTTAGACAACTCATAAAGCCATCCGTGGAAATTTCATATCGGCCAGCCATTACTCCCGCATTGTTTCTATATTCATCAATAATAAAGCAAAATAACGCTTGCACATAAGCAGAATACATGAAAAGTTCGGGACATGTATTCATGAAAAATAACCACAATCCATCTGTAAGCTATGACACGAAGGAATCAGATACAAGGAAGTCACTAAATGCACGAAAATCTCCATAGAAGCAAACCATTATGAAATCCTCACTTACCACATTAATTATTTGATACTAACTGTAAGTGAAAGTTATGAGAACGTAAGTGAAGTGCGTACACAAGGGTGTCATATTATCTATACGTATTATATCTGATAAGTGGCTGAATTCTTAAATAAGAGGCATTAAAAAAAAAAAGGGAACACGTTACGAATGTTCCAATCTTGTTTGGAACGCATTTTGATCCAACTATGGTGTCTAGTTGTACTGCACCGCTAGTAGAAAGTCTATTGATAATCATAGGTCCATAACCACATGTTTCTAGCTTACCAGCATGGTATATATCAACACCAAGTCTTTAAATTTTAATCCTTTATCTTTAATATGTGCATCTTTGTCTTTTGTTTGTTGCATAGATGTGTGCTCTTAGACATATCATAGTCTCTTCTAATTGCTCTAAATCCATGATTCTAGAGGCCAATTCATGTCCTATTGATATATGCTCTTATGCTACTTTTAATTTTAGGATTCAAAAGTCTAATGCTAGCAGTACATTTTGTCCAAAGACTTCTGAAAGAGGTTGGTTTGAGTACTATTGTATAAGGAACTCTATAATCCTAAACAACATGGTGAATTTTTTTGTCCTAATTAGAGAGTTATATATCCACAAGGTTCATCAAAACATTACAATGCATTTTATTAGTGCTTTTGTTTGTCTATTAGTGTGTGGGTGATATTGGGTAGACTTCTTGTGTACAACTGTGAACTATTCAAGGATTTTCTTTGCATTTTCTTTATGTGTGGCTTTTACATCTATAGACTTGATGAAGTAATATGCCACTACACTGATGTATTCTGTATGAGATTTTCTAGCTGGGGGATTGATGGTTCCCACAAAATCTATACCCCATTTGGAAAGTGCATGTCCTCCCATCATTGGTGTGAAGGGCACCTCGACCTTTTTGATAGGGTATTAAGCCCTTTCACACACAACAAAATGCTTCACGTAGATATGATTATAGATGTGTAGAGCCACCAAAGTCCTAAGAATAAGATAGTTTTGATTACATGGTCATGTCTAAAGTGCCCACCCGCAAGAGATCTTTGTGTAATTTCCAAACTTTTCATGTAGTGAATCTCGTGAACAAAGTAATAGGTAATTCTCTCGGCCTCATTTAGATAGGTTTTTACCAATCAAAGCATAGTCATTGGAATCTCTCTCTATCATTATATATATATTTTCTGAAGTTTGGATCCTTTGGAAAACGTTCTTATTTCTAAAATTCAACCAATGGAGCACTCCATTTATGTAGTTAATTGACGTGGTATGAAGTCAATGGAGTTTAGGCGACACAACTAGAGCACTAATCGATCAGGTCATTTGCCTCCATGCTAGGCCAAAACACTCCTAAATGTTTCATGTTTTTCAAATTTTTGAGTTTGGAATATTGATGTCCTAGCAATCCTACATGGCCTTGTTGTAGTAGGCTTTTGTATTCTTCTTCCTCCATGTAACAAGATAATACATTTTGATCATTTTTTTGTAAACTCTTCTAGCTAACAATTGATACCTTTGTGATTGTATGATCTCTTCTTTACTCATCTTGATGTGCTTATTCATGGGTAAAAAAATTAGCATTCAAATAAGAGTCTTTTCCCTACTAGGAACTACTTATAGACTGAATAGGTAGGCATCCACAAGTTCATCAAAAAATCCTTGTGGAAATTCTCCTGAAGTGAGTCGCCAAAGAGTGATGTGCCCTAAGGTGGGACTTACTTCTCTTGAAAACTACTTCAAAATCATATCCATTAGCAAGAGAAACTATCTTACTAAGCATCCCATATTGCAAGGTTTGTTTACCAAATATAATTGTTCTTGATGATTTGCAAAAAATTTGAATTTGTTGGCCAAAAGATAGTGTCTAAATGTTTTAACAACATACATCATTCTTAATGCTTCTTGTTTAGTTGTTGTTGATTCATTTCTGCCGCATTTATTCTTGTCTAGTATAAGCTAGCATAAGCTATGTGTAAATCTAAATTTCTTTTTTGTTTGATTTTTCTAGCACACATCCAATTGCAAAATTGGATGCATCAATATGAACACGGAATGGCTTATTCCAATAAAGCATTATCAATGTTAGTGCAGAATACAAACATATTTTTAGTTAGGTGAAGGACTTTTTGTAGTAGTCATTCCACTCAAACATTTTTAAGAGTTTGTAAAGGGGTTTAGCTATGCTTGCATACATGTGGATAAATCATCTATAATATCCACAATGGCCCATAAAGTCATGTACTCCCTTTACCATTCTAGGCTGTGGAATGACTATTATGGTTCTTGCCTTGATCTTATCTATTGATATCCCATTTTTTGAGACTATTGTGCCTAGGAATTTTGCTTGACATACCTTGAATATGCACTTTTCTAGATTTAGACATACTTGATACTCTCTACACTTGTAAAATACTTTTTTGAGTGTTGAAATCTGATTGTATCCTAAGTGAGAATGAGCACTCAATTCATCTGCATAGATTTCTAACTTCTTTCTTAGAAAATCCTTAAACATAGGACAAATCAACCATTGAAATATAGTATGTGCATTGATGATCCCAAATGGCATCACACAAGATCCAAATATACTACATTTAGTGGCAAAATTTGTCTTCTACTGGTGATGGATACTTGGTTGTCACCTAAAAATATATCAAGGAAGCTATAAACTTCCTTGCCTATAGTTGGTTCTGTTATGTTGGCAACATTAAATTTATTCATGTTAATAAACACATGCATTTTACCATTCTTTTTGGGCACTACCACAATGGGGAAAACCCATTCAATATGCCGAATTTCATAAATAAATCCCACTTCTATCAATCCGTCAATCTCTTCGTGTATCTTCCAAGCATAAACATCATTATATGTGTAAGGATTTTGATTTGTAGGTATAGCCTCTCTATTCATAGGGATTCTATGTGAAATCATCTCTCCTTCCAATCGTTTCAAACCTTGGTACTTCCATGCAAAAACATCTCGATATTCCCTTAGGAGATTCACCATTTCCTCTTTTTCATCTTGGCTCAAGTCTTCCTTGATGTACATGAACCTCTCTTCCTTATATTCAATTGCTACAAAAATATTTTTAGTATTTTCCTTATCATCAAATCCTTCGTCGACTGAGGCTTCTCTCTTAGGGGTCCTTACTAAGATCTCTTTAGCTTCAACTTCATACTTCTTGAAATTTCATGGCACTTTGAATACGGATTCTACATCTTCTTTTGATGATGCTTTCCTTATTCTTATCTTTCTTCTTTCCAAACTTCTAGATTTATGATCTTGACACTCACGGGGTGGGTTCTTCTTGACTCCCTCCCATAGACCCTTGATATGGTTCCTTTAAGTTAAAGAAGCTATCCATTATAATGGATTCTAAATCCTCCTCATTATCTTCTTAACACACAATCATACTAGAGTCGTGTTCTTCCAATATTGCTTCTCACATGAACAGTGATATATCATAGCCCTCCTCATTGCAATGAGATGTCCATTCTTTTCATTTACTACTATGTCCATGGTTGCTAATATGTGGGCCCAATAGTGTGGCTCAAACTCCTCATCTAAAAATACCATAGACATATAGGCTAGGTCTTCTATGGATCTAGCATCTTGTGGGGTTCCTTATTCTTTTGTTTTTAGGCATTTCTCATCTTTTTTTCTATGACGATGCATATCGACAAGTGAGTTTTTTGAGCATCCATGATGGATCAAAAAAAAATCACTAAGTGAACCGACACTTAAACTTCTTGCACCTTGTTAATAGGATTCATTCTTAGGAGTGGGAAATCTCTAAATGTTGAGTCTTTGATGTTCATTTTAGTGGTTACTCCTAAGTGTTGCAAGCACAAAGCATAAGTCCCCCAATCTTGTACACATTTCAATTATCTAAAAAATGGTAGGCCGAGTATCATGTCAAAGATGTTATTCCTTCCAAAGTCACGTATTGCAAAGCTATGCTCAAACTCTACACCACAACCAGTGAGGGTCATTCCTTCTAGGAATCCCACTGGCCATTTGATATGGACATCAGCCATTTGAAGTTTCATCCTAGTAGGTCATAGGGATAGTTTCATTAGTGCATTCATTGTGATGAGGTAGCAATGGCAACACCTGCAAATTTGCATGGGCCTTTGAAATGCGGTAACTCATGGAGAGAATTGTAATCAAAGTCTAATGTTTCCTATGGTCCGAGTTCTACTTGATCTCCATAAAGAGAGAGTATGTCTTGGGGAAAATCATCTTGAAGGTCATCTGTCTCTTGGATACGAGGAGGATTCTCCTACTCTTTGGCCCATTTCACCTCTTGTATCTCCTAGAAGAACTCTTGAGAGTACTTGGAAATGAAGGGAGGTATTCTAGTCTTTGTCAAGTGAGGAATTTAAACTTCTCTATGAACATAGTTTTCTATCTCACTTGTAATTTAATGAGCCTTTCCTAGTGCTAAATCATTTGGTTGACTCACCGATTACTCTAATCATTCTAATAGTCCTTCAAAATATAGATCCAGCTTTACTAAGTTGGTTCAATTGAAGAGTTGACGAGCCTCAAATATACCATTCACTACTTCAACCATTTTCGTGCACAATTTAGTCCTTGCAATCTCTAAAACTTGCTCTTGGCTAACTCTTTTATAGGCTGATTGTGTTTGGCCCTTCTTGAATTTGAGCCTCATAGGCCTCGAACATGATCTCTAAACCTTCTTTGATGGGATATGCAAGAACTAAACATGGGTTAGGTATGGGGGTTGTGTGTGTTGAGACTTGAGATGTGAGTTCTAAAATCTTTGCCTTGGCTTCCTTAAGGCTATCTTCTACTTTTTGTAGTTTCTTTTACATTGCCTCTTCATTCTTTGGACTCTCATTCCATGTCCTTGTTTCCTTCTTACAAGGGATAAATATCTCACTAGCCTCAAATTTCTTTTCTTGTTTTGCCTAGTTAACTTTTTGAAAGGCTTATGCTTCAATAAGCATGTGTATAAAATCTATTTCAATGGCACTTCCACGTAAATCCAAAACTATGCCAACTACATTGATTGGAGTGATGTTTTTGACATGACTAGGGTTCTTATGACACTTTATAATGAGATGTTTCTTGCCATGTTCTAGATAGTAACCTTGAATCATGATCAATTGAGGTTATCCTTATAGTGGAGGATGTGGACACACAAATGAACTAATCTTAGGGACATATATAACATGGCTCCCTAGGTCCTTATGGTCTATATTACCTTATCTAAGATCTCACATTCAGATTTATATACATGACTTAAGTGTATCTTCCTCCCAAAAAGATTTTATAAATGGAGCATCATGTTCGATATGTCTCTATATGTTCTTGTGATTCTCTGGAGTAAGATTGTAGGCTATCACCATCGGCTAAATCAAACCTATTTGCATTGGGATCATTTTTAGTGACCAAAGATGATCTTGGCACTAATGCTCTATCTAGGATTTCCTTTTCTCCTACATACTTGAATTACACTACATTGGTTGGAGCTGGTGGTTTCTATCCTAGAACTCCTTGCGATCTAGAATGAGATTTGTGTTGTTCTTGGTAGTTGTGTTGAAGCATGTAGTAGGATTGTTATTGATAGTGATTTTGAGACCTATAAGGCTATTGACATGGTTGCTAGTATTTTTTCCTAACTACATACTTGTTATAAGTTTAGTCTTGTGCCAAATGATTGGTATGTTTACTTTCTATTATGGAATACTAAGTTTTTGGGTTTCCTATATTTTGGGTTTGCATTGGGCATGCTTTTTCCATGTTGTCACCTCCACATGTATAACACCATCTCAAATTCACCACTATTTGGGGCTTTCTATTTTTGATATTTTTTTCTAGCTTTTGAGGTACTAAATCTGCAAGTTCCTTTATAGGTGATGAAGGATTTGAAGCAACAAGTAGCTGAATAATTTGATTCCTTGAATAGCTTGGAGAGTTCCAACCTGTCTCCTAGGTTGTTCTCAATATCAAGTCACATTATTAAGCATTGATCTAGGGAAGGTGGCTCTTTTAGGTACACATATGATCTAATTTTTCAACTTAAGAGTCCATCTAAGAACAATAAAACTTTCTTAGCTTGAGTAGGCCACACTGGAGTTGGTTATCTCTCAATATATTCCTTAGACCTAGCTTATGTTAGCTTGAAAATTTCTTGAGTGGTCTATTTGAAGGTATGAGCCAAGGAAGATGCGTTATGAGTGGTTCCACTTTTTAAGAACTAGCGATGAATGAAAACTCAATTGTGAGACCTCGTGATAATTTTCTTGGCTCAAGGACTGAAACCAAGCAAGGGCTATGACCTTCATTGTTAATTCAAATGCCTCAAACTGCACGCATAGATCATCTATTTGCTCTCCCCTCAAGACCTATTTAAATTTTGCTACATGGTTATATGGGTCTTTTATGCCATCAAAGTATTCTTCATCATATTTACTACCTACAAAGAGATTAGTGTTCTCAAGTTTTCTCTTTGTCTAGGCAAGAAGAATCGATCTATGTCCCTATGGGTTTTATGTCCTCTTTGACTTTCTCACTCTAATTGATCAAATAGTTATTCTCGTCCTCCTATGTGTGAATTGAATAAAAAGCTTACCTCTGGGGATTCCTTAGTTTTTTCTGTTATCTCCAAATGGATTAGAGGATCATGCACCAACTTGTTTATGAGACATGCCTACCTTTTGTAAGGGAAAAGAATTTTCTCCTTTCCAATTATGCATTGGTTTTCAAGACTCATACATTTCATACATAAACTCTGAATCATTATCAAAAATTGACTTTGCTAGGATTCTCTACATCCTTCAAGTTGTATATCCCGAATTCTACCTTGAAGTCAAGTTGATCTAGTCTAAATGTCCAAAAAACCTCGTCTATTTCCTTTCTTACAAATAGCTCTATGCTTGCATTGTGTTGGGGTATCTTTCCTTTGCAATTATTCTCATCATCACAAATTTGTCTCTTGGGATACTTGGGTTACCTTATAGATTTTCCTCTTCTAACTCTCCTATCGTCAACTCGAGATGGATCATCCCAAATTCAACTCTTCTATCTAGGTATCTGATGACCACATGCATGAGTCCATGCTTATCTATGTATGATCCTTTTTCAACTTTTACTCAAGATGTAGTGACTTTTATTCCAACAAATCATATTGTAAAAGTAAAAAAGTGAAATTTGTTACTAATTATTTGGTGGGTTATGGTGGAATTTTTTGTGGCATAGCACCAACCACCCTAGCACATGGACCACATTTCAAGATAAGATCAAGGATTCCTTCCTTCCTCACCAGTTCCATTTACATGCTCGTTGATCATGGACACCTTTTGGATGGACACATGGAGGTACTATGTCTACCTACATAGAACGCTTTTGATAATGACTACTACTTATTTGTTTGCTTGACATAATTCATAAAGATACCTTGCTACAGAAGTATGAAGTGGTTTGGAGATGGGAATCCAAGCCAATATTCAACACACTACATCCTACAAGCCTCTATGAAGCTATCTCTTTTGCACGTGATGCTGAGAAGGAGTTTCAACCCATCACCAAGTCCATTCCCTTACAACAAATGCATCAATGAAAACCAATAAAGCCCAATTTTCCTTTCAAGCACCCTTACAAACTACCAAACCTACAATTCTTCAAGACTACACTGATGGATGCTCAACAAAAAAGGCCCTATATCGCTTCCTGGCATTGTAGTAAGTTTCGTCATACTAAAGCTAAATGAAGGTTGCGAAGTAATGATATGAAAGTTTTTGGAGCTCAAGTACACAACATGGAGTGGTTCATGAAGACATTCAACTTGATTGGACCAAAGAAGCACTCGAAAAAGATCTAAGTAACTTGGGTAATGAAATTTCTACTCAATTTTTAATTTGGAAGAAAGGTACTATTAATGGTAAAGTTGTTAATAATTTATATGATGATGGTAGTTCTCATGATTTTATTTCTTATACACTAGTGCAAGATCTCTGATTAACTCACTTCCTTCTATGTGTAAAGTTAAGGCTGCATTTCAAGGAAACAAATATAATGTTAGAAGTGAAGTGCATAATGTTCAGATTTGTATAGGTTCATATGTAGATGAATGCACATTCTTAATTGCTCCTTTGAAATCCTATGATGCTATATTTGGTATGCATTTTCATCATCATTATAATCCATGCATTGATTATCATACAAATCCAATTAGTTTTTAAGTTCAATACTCAAGATATTTCAATATCTACAATGCATAACTTCCAATCATTTCCATTAAGTAGTCATACTCAAGTAAAATCTACATTTTGGAAAGGCTACCATTCATGTATTGTTTCTATCAATAACATAGTTGATTATACACATACAATTCCTAATGCACATAAATCATTTATGGCTTCCTATCAGGATTGCTTTATGGATGATTTTGGAATAATGATAAACGTGGATAGTTTGAACATGATTGCAAATTGAAGAACCAAAATAACAAAAGGCATCCAAACAACTATGCATCCACAAGTGCAACATCATATGATGAATATGATGTCTTCTGATGTTTTGAAATCAAATGGTAATGTCTGGTATGTCGATTCACGTGTTTCAAAACACATGAAACATCATGTAGAATGGTTTAGTACTTTGCAAAAAATACCACTTGCTAGATATGTTGAAACAGGTGATGACACATCACACACTATCGAGCATACAAGAAACATAGCATTGTTTATGGAGGAAGGGAAGCTACAACATCTTGCTAATGTGTTGCATGTTCCAAATATAACAAAGTCTTTGGTTTCTGTTGGACAAATGGTTGATTAGAGATTACAAGTCAGGTTCAATGCTGATGCTTTATATGTAAAAGAGTGCAAATGGGATGGATGATTGATTACCAAAGGAAACAAAGTGGGAAGGATGTTCCCCTTAAATGTGAAAATTCCTAAAAATTGAATGCATCCATGTTTGCAAAAGGTGCAAGAGTTATTGCTAATGTTGAGATGTGGCACAAAAAAATGGGACATACAAACTTGTAGAGGCTGAAATTGATGTACTCAAAGGAGATTGTCAATGGAATTCCAAATTTCAAAGTTGCAAAATGCAAAAGGTATGTGCAACATTTCAATTTGGTAAACAATCAAGAGCATCATTTCCACATGACAAGCATGTTAGTGAGAATGTACTAGAAATAACACACATAAATGTTTCAGGTCTTGCAAAGACCACATCTATGGGTGGTTGCAAATTTTATGTTATTTTCATTGATGAACGTACATTCAAATTATGGGTATATTTCATGAAAGAAAAAAGTGAGGTGTTTAATCACTCCCAAAATTTCAAGGATACGATGGAAAAGTAGATAGGGAAGTATATTTACACTTTAAGATCTGATGGAGGAGGTGAATATATGTCAAATGAGTTTAACAAATTTCTAAAAGGTCATGGAATTTGATGTCAATTTGTATGCACATACATACCACAACAAAATGGCGTTGCTGAACACAAAAATAGACATATTGCAAAAATAGCAAGGGCCTTTATGGCTGAGAAGAATAGGCCTCATTGTTATTGGGCAAAAGCTAAACACATTGTTGTATACATCATGAACACAACTCTACTTACTATTGTACATCAAGTTACACCTAAGGAGAAGCTCACAAGTAAAAAGCCAAACTTATCATATATGATTTTTTTTGGTTTTATTGCATATGTACATGTTCCAAATGACTTGAGGGTAAATCTTGATCAAAAAACAAAAAAAAATGTATCTTCATTGGATACTCCCTTGAGCAAAAGGGATATAAATGTTAATGCACTCACATGACAAGTGAAGGTAAGCAAAGATGTGGTGTTTGATGAAATTCAAGCTTCTATGCAAATGTCAAAGCACGGCCTAATCTTGACTCAAATGAAAAAGAAAATGCTAAAAAAATCAAATGCACAATCTCACATTTTGAGTGGACCAGATGCATCACCAAGCAATAGTTCCAACTCAAATCTATGGAGTGGAAGATTGCATGGAATTTTTATTCCAAAAAATTCATTAAATACATTCAAGAAAGGTAAAGAAAAGCTTTCTGCTGGTAGTAAAACATATGTAGGTTTTGAAGACATTGATGGAAATTCAAGCAGTTTAGAAAAGAGTCTTGATAGGGAACTTGGATTGCCCTCTATGAAGAGTCCAGGAGTAAGAAAGGCACATGTAGATGATATAAGGAGAGGTGACCCAAGACCAAGAAGATATGAGAGGATGTATAATTAAGTGCAACGATTGACATACGACAATTGCATGGGTCCTCATTGTGCCTACATGACAAAGGTTATACAAGATGTTGAACCCTGTTGTTTCCAATATGCAATTGGAAATGTAGATTGGAAAAAATCTATGGATGAGGAGATGGTGGCACTTTGAGGAAATGATACATGGAATCTGGTTCCATTGCCACAAGGAAAGAAACATGTATGTTGTAATTATGTTTACAAGGCAAAGAACAATGCTGATGGTAGCATAAGTAGGTACAAAGCATGATTAGTAGCAAAAGGATATGCACAAATATATGGCATTGATTATGAGGAAACATTTAGCCTTGTAGCTAAAATGTTTACTGTCAAAACACATGTTGTAGTGTCTACAACAAAAGGATGGACTTTGCATCAAATGTATGTGGAGAATGCTTTCCTGCATGGTGAGTTATAGGAAGAAGTATACATGGACCAGCCACAAGGATATGAAGATTCAAAGCACCAAGAATATGATTGCAAGTTGCAAAAGTCTTTGTATGCAGTGAAACAAGCCCCTCGTGCTTGGCAAGCAAGGATTGGTGACTATTTAACCACCATTGGATTTTCTATGTGTGATGTAGATCATTCATTACATGCAAGGAAGGGTGATGATGGTAGCATGATTGTGGCTATTTATGTTGATGACTTGATTGTAGAAGGTAAGAATGAAGCAAGCATTAAAGAGGTAAAGAAACTCCTTATGGAGGAACTCAACATGAAAGATCTTAGTGTGTTGCACTACTACTTGGGCATTGATTTTATACATAAAGAAATACATATATGGATTTCACAAAGGAAATATGCCTTGAGTATGCTGCAAAAGTTTTGTATGGCTCATTGTAAGCCAATTTCTATGCCATTAGATCAGAATTTGAAGTTGAATACTACATGAGGTGAAGAGTTGGAAAGTGCTACTACGTACTGGAAAATTATGGGAGGTTTGATATATCTAACAATCACAAGGCCTAATCTACGCTACAATGATGGAATTGAGAGCCAATTTCTGTGGGTTCCTAGGAAGCTGCATTTAGATGCTCCACGGCACACTCTACATTATGTGAGTGCTACTTTGGATTATGCATTGTTTTATGAAGTTGGTGTAGATTTGTAGGTTCATGGATACACAGATGTAGATTGGGTTGGTAGTATTCGAGATAGCAGATCTACTAGTGGCTTTCTATTCTCACATATTACATAGAGCAACAAGAAGCAACCAATTGTTGCTTTGCCGAGTACAGACATTGAGTATAGAGGTGTTGCAATGGTAGCATGTGAAGCAGCATGGTTAGAGATGCTACCTGCAGATCTAGGTAAAGTGCAAAAGCCTATCACCATCTATTCTGAAAATCTTAGCAACATATAATTAGCATGGAACACTGTTTTCCATGCTAGAACAAAGCATATTGATGTGCATTATCATTTCATTAGGGAAAATGTATTAGCACGTGATATTGACCTTGTGTATGTGAAGACAGATGAGCATGTTATTGATATTTTCACTAAAGCACTTGGAGCTAAAAGGTTGAATAAGTGTCAGAAATTGCTTGGACTATAGGACATGATGTTGAGCTGGAGGGGAAGTCTTGAGGTATCAAGCTCAACATGTGATGATCCAAGATGACATGTATCACTTTTTCATTTCTGTAACATGTATAGTGGTCGCACCGGTATATGTTAGAGACACTCCATTAAGCTTTACTACATTTATCTAGCGAGAGTGATGGCACATTATATCCTCACTCATTTGGGAGGATTAGGTTTTTTCTTGTGTACTGTTCTTTATATATTTCACTTGTTCTATTGTTGTTTTAGGTCATTCTTGTACATTCCTTTTATGCAATAGAAGAAGAAGAAGAAGAAGAAGAAGAGAAGAAGATCCTTCTTCCTTGCCTCAATCTGTGTGTGTGCTCCTCTTTTATTGTGAGTGTGTATGTGTGTTCCTTATCGCATTCCATTGTGACACTCTTAACCATATCATGGACTTAATTCCTAGTAGTTATCATCCCCATAAAGCCACATATCTTTATCAAAATCGGTCTAAAATTTGGGTATCATTGTATACAAATCACACAAAATGACAATTAGACTACGTTTTGAGCTCAAACTTGTCATTTTGAATTCATGGTAATGCCTTTTCGACTCAACGATGTTTGATGATATACTTGTCTATAGTGAGAATGATAATGACGATGAAAAGCATTTAGCAACATTCTTTAATTTTTTATGCAAAAACAAGCTTTATGCCAATTCTAAAAAGAGTTCTTTTTTTCAAAAATAATTATAGTATTTAGGAAATATTCTTTGTAGTCAAGTCATTCATATAGATCCAAAGAAAATTAAAGTAGTTGAAGAATGGCTTGTACCTCAATCTGTGAATCATGTATGCTCTTTTCTAGTGTTAGCTAGTTTTTAAAGAAAGTTTGTAAAAGGTTTTTCTTATTAAGCACTTCTACTCACATTATTATTGAAGAAAAAGTAAAACATTTCATGGGGATTAATACAACAAAACAATCTTTTGAAAAACTCAAACATGCACTTTCTCATGCTCCTATTTTATATTTACCAAATTTTTCCAAACCTTTCCATGTAGTTACAGATGCTAGTGGTTTAGGTAGAGCTAATGTATTAATGCAAAATGATCATCCCATTGCATTTGAAAGTAGAAAATGTAAACCTTCTAAAAAGAATTATAGTACATACGATAAGGAACACTTAGTTGTTGTGCATGCTTTAAAATTTGGGATCATTACCTCATGCATTGTAATGTTCTAGTCAAAACATACCAACAAACTATTAAGCAATCAGCCATATATTTCCGAAAGACACATTTGTAGGGGAGGTACTGGGGTATCTCACTTTGCCAAGTGCCAAACTATAAGTGAACCCACATGCTCACACTTCCAATAATTCATCTACTTAAGGGAGGTTCTCCTTAGAGAAGTATACCCTGTAACGTTTCTATGTGTAGGTACACTCACTAACATCAAAGACACTCACACAATAAAAACTATACACTTGCGGAGAAAGGAACAATCACAAGTACAAATGAGAGATAAAACCCAACTCTTAGCTCAGAAAATGATTACAAATGGCAAGAAATGCTCCAAAAGGATAATGTTGTGGGCCAGCATGCGATTCGAGAAACTAAATAGAAGCAGTACAAGGGCACTGAACGACACAATGAATACAACAAAGATGAAGACTTGCTCCAAAAGAAATACTATTGATTCACCTCGATTAACTAGATCCAAGCCACTCAACCACAATATAATGCTAATAGCCAACTCCATTGGGAGGCCCACACTCTGTATACTCACCACAAAATGACATCGAATAGTGTGCATATAGCAACAGAGTGCAAAGAGTAGACTAGAGAATAATGTTTGACTTTAATGCTCTCAATGGTGATAATGATCCGACCTCCTCTTAGTGTATATTCCTAATGACTACAAATCATCTTCTTTTAGAGACTCCAAGATGCTAGAAGGTCCTTGCCCAATCCCAACGTTCACTAAGTATGTGCAGAAGTGATTACAAAAAATGGAGTGGTAGACCAATTTTGGCTCTGGTAGCCAACTCAAATTAGGTTCTCAAATTCGCTTCTAGCACCACTATATTCTCGATTCTTGACATCCGCTGTACTTCCACACAATACAATTGGATATATTCTCATAGTTCCATGCTTTTGGCAAAGGATTGTGCACATGCTAGTTGGATGCCATCACCAAAAGATCATGTTAGCTTGATTGCCCCTTAGAGTATCTCTACTCGTAAATCCTTGGTATGCCATGTCAAACAATTGCAAATGCTTTTCATCCACTGAAAAGCTTCGAAAGTTCTTTTCATTACTCAGGTGTGGGATCTTGTCAACTAGTGCTACGAGTACAGGT